>CBVK0101919009.1:0-18642 GCA_900067695.1 Picea abies
GGTTTCCTCAGGAAATATCTATCTCTATATATTTCATATGTGTGACTGATGTCAAATTTTCTATTTCTTACCTCTCTACATTATTGTGATTGTCATTGAGTGATATGTAAAGAGTTTTAAAATAAGCATAATTGTTTAAGCACGGTAACAACTGATTCACCCCTGCCCCTCTCAGTTGTCCAACAATTGGTATCAGAGAAGGTTCCTTTTATCTAAAGGTAGATCTGTGTTGGTCACTATAATTTCTTATTTAATCTAAACAATCAAGTGCTACATAAATTGTCAACCCAGGGAAGTCTGTTTATTTCAAAGGTAACCATGCACTATATATGCTCAATATCAAAAGCAACCTAGAGTTGTAGTAAAAACTATATTAATCACACTTTCCTTGAACAAACTGAAGTTCTAACTTGAATTACAGAGAAGTAATCTACCTATTGCAGATCTCAAAGTTTAAAGAAATGATTAATTGAAGAATCTTGGATTACATTAAAATAACAACAAGATACTGCAACAGGAAAGACCAACTATTATGTAACCAGAGAACAGTACCCTATTCCCAAAGTAGGAATCTTCAACACCTGTTTCCAACCATCACACTTCATGAACTCATCAATTAATTGAAATGATTGACATACAGACTGAAGGCTATCTACCTCTTAACAGAGAACAGGACCCTATTTCCTAAGCAAGAAACTTCAGCACCTGTTTCTGATTACCAAGCCTTCATAAATTCATCACACAAGATTGCTAATTGTTGGTCACTATAATTGCTTAATTAACTCAAACAATCAAGTGCTACATAAATTCTCAACCCAGGGAAGTTTGTTTATTTCAAATATAACCACGCACTATATATGCTCAATTCCAAAAGCAACTTAGAGTTGTAGTAAAGGAAACTATATTAATCACACTTGCCTTGAATGAACTGAAGTTCTGACTTGAATTACAGGAAATAAACCTACCTATTGCAGATCTTTAAAGATTAATCTAAAGAATCCTGGATTACATTAAAATAACAACTGCAACAGGAAAGAACAAATATTTTGTAACCAGAGAACATGACCTTTATTCCCAAGAAGGAACTCCACTACCTTGTTTATGATTAACACACTTTCATGAAAACAGTACTGCGTAGAAGGCTAACTCTATCTAGCAGAGAACAGGACCCTCTAATTCCTTCCTTTCTAAGCAGGAACCCTTAGCCTAGTCTCTGACTAGCACACTTGCAGAAATAATTGAAATCTATAGAGAACAGGACCTTCTAATCCCTTCCATTAAGAAGGGACCCTTAACCTAGTCTCTAACTAGCACACTTGCAGAAATAATTGAAATCTACAGAGAACAGGACCTTCTAATCCCTTCCATTAAGCAGGGACCCTTAACCCAGTCTTTGACTAGCACACTTGTAGGAATAATTGAAATCTACAGAGAACATGACCTTCTAATCCCTTCCATTAAGCAAGGACCCTTAACCCAGTATTTGATTAGAAAACTATGAAAATAACAGAAAGATAACTAATTCTATAGAGAATAGGACCGTCTAATCCCTTCCATTAAGCAGGGACCCTTAACCCAGTCTCTGATTAACAAATCTTATAAAATCATCACACAAAACAAGACAGAGTTCAGTAGTGTTCCAGCAAAGCAGAATTCATTAAAAGTAGTGTTTCAGCAAGACAAAAGTTAATCAAGGCATAAACAGAAATTACACTAACACACTATAAAACTAACGGGTGAATCTTGTGAAGAAGGTGGGCCCTCCCTTCTCACAAGATCCCCCTGAAACGAAAAGGCTAGAGAAGGATGCTCAAAACAGTCTTTTATTCATCTATCAAAGTATCAAATTACAATCTGGGAATGAAGTACATCCCTCTCTCTGAAGCTCTTTTAATATATAAAACTTGGATACTCTCGAATGGTGATTTCCTCTTATTTAAAGAGGGAATCCATTCGATACAATTGATCAAAAATTACAGATGTATATCTAAGTCCTATTCTTATTCAGATCGTCTTTCTAAACCAGAATAGGATGTCCTAGTCTCGTGCAACAAAATGCTATTACAAGTGTTGAATGAGGTATTGTTGTAACAGTTCTCGTTGTTGCTAATGCTATTTCGGCACCGCAAATCGTGAGTTGTTTCAGCCACAGAATTTGTGCTCTTGACTGTTTCATCATTCTCATGTAGGAGTGATGGTTGGTGCTTGGCTCATGGTGCAACTGTGTTAGAGTTGTTGTTGACCGTTGACTGTGTAACGGCTTCCTTTGTGTTTCAGCATCGTTGGTCCTGGGCTGTGTAACAACTTCCTCTGTGTTTCAGCATCGTGGCCATGAACTGTATAATAGCTTCCTCAACATCGTCGATCTTCTGTGTTTCATCATCTGCGACCCTGGACTGTGTAACAACTCTGTGTTTCAGCATCTGCGACCCTAGACTATGTAACAACTTCTGTGAATTGTTGTTTCAGCAATAGGCCTCAAATGCTAATCTGCAGTTTGAACTGTTTCAGCACTTGTATATTTCTAATCAATGGTTAAGTACGAGAGTGATGTAAAATATTATGCAAAATAGATTAAACGTATAGTAATGAGAAGGAACGTTATATACCTTTGGAATGATCAAATAAAGTGATAGTATGAGTTTAAATGTGGGTGATCAAGAGTGTAATAGTGGCAAAAATTATAGGCAAAAAGGTACATTGTGTGGTCCTAACACTAACTAAAATGATTAACAGTTACCCAAGCATGAATCACATGAAAACAATGTAACGTTCAGTAAAGCAGAGTTTTTAGCAAGACAGAGTTCAGTAAAGTAGTGTTTCAACAAAACGGAATTCAATAAAGTAGTGTTTCAGCAAAACAAAATTTAATCAAGGCATAAACAGAGGTCACACTAACACACTACAAAACTAACGGGTGAATCTTGTGAAGAAGGTGGGCCCTTCCTTCTCACAAGATTCCCCTGAAATGAGAAGGCTAGAGAGAAATGCTCAGAACAGTCTTTTATTCATCTATCAATGTATCATATTACAATCTGAAATGAAGTACGTCCTTCTCTGTAAACTCTTCTTAGTACACAAAACCGAAGATCCATCGAATGATGATTTCCTCTTATTTAAAGAGGAGAATCCATTCGATACAATTGATCAACAAATTACAGGTGTATATCTCAATCCTATTCTTAGTCAGATCGACTTTCTAAACTGGAATAGGGTATCCTAGTCTCTCGCAACAGAATGCTATTACAAGTGTTGAGTGAGGTGTTGTTGTTGCGGCTAGAGTAATAACTTCTTTATTTGTTTCTTGTTACTGTTATTGTATGATGTTTCGGCATCACAAATCGTGGGCTGTTTCAGCCACGAGATTTGCGTTCTGACTGTTTCAGCACTTCTCAAGCAGCAATGATGGTTGATGCTTAGTTCACGGTGCAGCTGTTGTAGTCAATCTGTGTGAGTTGTTGTTCAGCATCGTTGACCACAGACTATGTAATAGCTTCCTCTATGTTTCAGCATCGTTGACCACGGACTGTGTAACAACTTCTTCTGTGTTTCAGCATCGTCAACCACGGACTGTGTAACAACTTCTTTTGTGTTTCAGCATTGTCGACCACGGACTGTGTAACAGCTTCTGTGAGTTGTTGTTTCATCATCATAGTCCACAGACTGTGTAACAACTTCATGTTGTTTCAACAATAGGCCTCAATGCTAATCTGCAGTTCGAACTGTTTCAGCACTTATACATTTTTGATCAAAGGTTAAGTATGAGAGTAATGTAAAATTATATGCAAAATAGATTAAACATATAGTAAAGAGAAGAGACATTGTATACCTTTGGAAAGATAGGGTAAAGTAATAATATGAGTTTAAATGTGAGTAAAACAAGAGTGTAATGGTGGAAAAAAGTGTGGGCAAAAAGGTACATTGTATGGTCCTAACATCCCCCCCAACT
The DNA here is from genome assembly GCA_900067695.1 of Picea abies. Lineage (NCBI taxonomy): Eukaryota > Viridiplantae > Streptophyta > Pinopsida > Pinales > Pinaceae > Picea > Picea abies. Next base: position 3,950 of record CBVK0101919009.1, read on the forward strand.
TAAAATGTTGCATGTCCTCAGGCAACTTCACTCTGAATCAGAATCTGAATACCGACTCTGAGCGTGCAAGTTACTCAAGCAGTAGCTATGGGAGGTGTTGTATATTGGAGCTCTGAACCCTTGGACGCGCTGTAACCTTTGCCAAGATGTTGTTTCTGTCTTCTTAGGCAACTTATAATGGATTTGATATCTCTCTGCTGGTAACCAGAGGATAGGAAAATAAAACCGGTACCCTATCCAGCTTTCAGCACATTGTTGAACACACTGAATGTAGTTAGGTACCCTGGAGATTGCTATCTTGAGATTAGTAGGGCTAAAAGGATTGTGTTCCTGTCTTTTCTCAGTGGATTGCTGCCAAAACAAGTTGTTTTCCTGTAGGGCAACAATCTCTGTGGATCTGATGAAGTGTTGACAATCCTGAAGCACTGTTGATTGTAGTTGTTGAACGTGTTCAATCATCCCTGGTTTCTTTAAAAATTGATAATATTATGTAACAAAGGTGGCTACATTTTGTGGTTCTGGACTTATCCAGAGAAGGCGGTTATCCTCATTATGCTTGGAAGCTAGGAAGTCATCCTGCCATATAATCTGATTGTGGAGAAAGGAGGTGAATGCCCGAATCTAGATGTCACCGACAAGAGGATTAAGGTTAAGCTGCATGTTCTCAAGGATGGCCTCATTATGAAAATATGTCTCACAGAGGAGGTGTTGATCCATAGCAGAGGCTTCTGCAAAGGTTTTGACAAAATCTGCTGGATGTAGCACTGCATAGGGTATGCCTTCTGTGATTGATTTGATCTAAAACCATGTAAGTCATTTCATGAGGAACAAGGAGTAATTGCAGGATGGTTTCCTTGTAGCCAATAGCTTTTGTGCCAAGTCAAATATCATGAGCAATCTGCCTTTTAACTCCTTGTTCTGTTTCTTAAGGGCACGAGCTTCCTGGCGTGTTTGCTACAAAGCTTCCCAATTTGAGTAGGTATGATTTATCCATATTTTTCTGTGTTCCTGCAGGCTTTTGGCCTGTGTAACAACAGACTCTTTTTTCCATTTTTCTATTATTGCCTACTCATCCCATGGCTGATTTTGTGTTTCAGCGTTGCAAGTAGTAGGCTAAGGTAGGGTCTGAGTGGCCTGTTCCACAAGGGTGTGGGTATTGATCTGGCTGGGAGGGGCAGATTCCTCGACGGGCACTATTTGTACAACTTTATTAACAAAAGCAGCAGTTTTAGATTTGACATTTGTTGTAGGCCAGGGCTCAGTCTTAATTTTGGAAGGTCCTGTTGGTTCTTGTGTAACAGCAGGGTGTTCTTCTTTGACTGCAAAAGTTGAAGGTGCAGGGGAAGCTCCTGGCATTGGAATTTGAGTTACTTTGTAACCTACTTGATAGTAGATGTCACCACATTGACTACACATATATTCTTTACACGGGCTCTCTGTTGTGGTCCCCTCCGACATGGTTGCTATGTGAGCTAGGGTGTGCAAGTTAAGTTCCTTCTCATATGCTTCCTTTTCCATGGCTAGCTCTTGCTTGTAGGCTTCCAGTTCAAACCTTAGGAACTCATTTTCTTGCAAGACAAAGGTCATTGTTGGTTCTGGTTGAGGAATGACTAGTTCTTATGTAGCAGTCATAGCCTCACTAGCTGGTTCTTGTGGAGAAGCTCCAGGAACGGCAGCTGATTTTTGTGTTTCATCTTCTTGATGTAAAGAAAGTAATGTTGCAGCTCCCTGGGCATCTGATTACTGTGTCTCAATAAAAATATCAGCAACTGGTTCTTGTGTTTTAGCTGTAACTGGTTCTTGTGTGACAACTATAGCTGGTTCTTGTGTTTCAGCCACTGAATGAGTAGCTGGTTCTTATGTTTCAGCTACTAAATGGGTAGTTGGTTCTTGTGTATCAGCTACTGAATGAGTAGTCGGTTCTTTTTTTTCAGCTACTGGGTTTGAAACGGATGATGTCGCAACATATTGAGCGTCTAGTTCTTGTGTTTCAGTGCCTGTAGGTGGAATAGGCAAAGATTTCAGCATTTGGGAGGTTAGAGGTGTACGGGGTATTAGTCAGATGGGTTGCAGGTCTAGGGCAGTGGCAATAATGGCTAGCCTTGTTGAGGCCCTTGTTCATTTTCTTTGTAAAAATGGTGGAAAGAAAGGAATTTTCTTTCGTTTATGTGGGGGTTTTTCCTCAATGATGGGACAGGGAGAATTGTCCAGTTCAGAATCATCGCTAAGAATATGAAGGGTAGGAGTGGATGATTCTGGTAAAGTGTGCGGCGGGCTTGGTATGGTAGGGGGGTTAATTGGACTAATTGGTTATGTAGGCGTACTGTTAGGTATTTCTGGAGAGTCTGGAGGGTTTTGTGGTTGTTGTTCCTGAAGATTTTTAGGAATTTCAGCGGCTTCTTGGGGATCTATAGGTGGGTTGTTTAGTGGAAGGTTTTGTTGCGAAATACCCTTTTGGATAAGCAGTTGAACGAGACGATGATGGGTGAGTGAAAGGGTGGGATCTTTAGCCTTTTTACAGTAGTGCGACATATTTTTAAGACAACCGAGCAAATAATAAGGAATGTTCACCAATCTATTATGCCGTAAATGAGACAACAAGACAAAATTGTGCTGGTAGACTACCTGGTACCGGCCTTCGCAGGTAAGGTAGTGTTTGAATAATTTTGTAACTTTTGACCATGGAGGCAGCAACGAGCTGAGTCAGACACCCCAGCATTTAGGTTAAATTTGTTCCCCTGGCAAGAGAAAATCCTGTTGGGCATTCAGGATGATATGTTTGCAGTTGAACATGTGAATGCCATTGGTAGGGAGACCCAAAACCTGTGCTATATCTTCTTCTGTAACTGAAATCTGAACCCCTTGAACAATGGAATGGTCTTCCTGGAGATTTTGATCAAACTGGAGAACCTGTTGTTGATCATACCACTGGAGTCTCTGAAAATAACCAAGCCATCCTGCCTGCAGAAAAATTTGATAGGCTACTAGATAGTGTTCTAACAAGGCTGTCATGGTGGTTTCATATCGTATAACAAATCCTCCCATAGCTACTAGCTCGGTAAAATACACCGTCAAAGAGTTGAGTAATAGCTTCTGTGCAGAGTAATTTTTTCGAGTGAAGGCATGCGAATGGTGGTGAGAGGAACGAAAGGATGGTAAAATAGGAATGGCGGTGGTGCTTTCGTGTGAAATGATGGTATACAAGTTTGATATGTCCTCCCCCCCTTCAAGTGCACCTAATAATGATTTCACTCAAGTGGTCATAATGATTTGGAATCTTCTCATTAACTATAGCTTAACTGTATTACATAAAATTTACATACCTCGCCTTTACCTTCTGATTCGTGCTGCAAACAAAATATAATGCATGTCCACGATAGTTCTGCAGTGGTCATGGTGGAGACTTTTGATTTGTTAGATGAATTGTATCAAGGATTTGTTGATTGGAAGGACAAAATGTAGTATGAGAGGACAAAATCTTGCTGACAGATAATGTTGAAAAGTTGGTGTTTCAGCAACAGAAAAGAAAGGGCAAAACAATTGCTGGACGGTGTTGTGTCATCAATGGAAACTATGAAGAATTGTTGGACTATAGTGTTTTGGCAATGGGGAGAAGGAGAAAAGTTGCTGACAATGGTGTTTCGGTAACAGAAAAGAAAGGGTGAAACAATTGCTGGACAGTGTTGTTTCGTCAATGGGGAAATGTGAAGAATTGTTGAACCATGGCAATGGGAAAATGACGAAAGGTTGCTAACAGTGGTGTTTCAGCAATGGGGAGAATAGTGAAAGGTTGTTGAACAATGATGGGGGAAAATAGTGTGGGGTTGCTGACAGTGGTGTTTCAGCAATGGGGAAATTCAAAAGGTCGTTGAACAGTGGTGTTTCAGCAATGAAGAAAGAGCAAAGAGTCGCTGATAGTGGTGTTTCAGCAATGAAGAAAGAGCAAAGAGTTGCTGACAGTGGTGTTTCAGCAATGGGAAAGCTTGCCTCTTCTTGAAGTAGGATCGTCCTTTCCTAGTGTCTTGTGATTTGATCAAGAATCTGCAAAAATCGATTGTAACATGGTATTTCTTGGCAGGGATTATTAGTAAATGAAATCTGATCTAATACTAAAGAACTTAACCTTTTATTTTTTTTATTTTTTATTTTTTTTAAATTAATTGCAATGAGGGGTAGAAGCCCCCTCTAAAAACAGGTAATGAGAGTCTGCCACACATGTGGCTTTAAAATCTTCTTTGGACATAGGGCACTGGTACAGATGGAGCCAATGACCATTTACAAGTAACGGTGTTTGAAAGTCATCGATTGTGAGCAGCCTTACTGTTCCATTGGGGAAAATAGTGTCTACTTCGTAGGGTCCAAGCCATCTTGTACGCAGTTTCCCTTGAAATTCTTTGAACTGAGAGTCATATAGTAGGGCCCAATTACCTTTCTTGAACTTCTTATTCTTGATAGTTTTGTCATGCCATTTTGATATTTGATGTTGAATCATAGTTGTCTGATGAATGGCATCTAGTCTTTTCTCATCCAATTCATTAAGCGGTTGCAACCTGGCTGTCTATGCATCGGTCAAATCAAGGTTGACAGCTAAAGCAGTCCTTAAGGTTTTGATTTCAAATTCCACAGGAAAGAAAACACTCTTTCCATAGACTAATTCATATGGAGAGAATCCTGTAGTATTTCTCCAGGTAGTTTTGTAGGCCCATAATGCTTCAGGGATCCTGTAGGACCAATCCTTTCTATTTTCCTTCACTGTTTTTGTGAAAATGGCTTCTATTACTTTTTTTTTGCTTTCCACCTATCCATTGGCTTGGGGGTGGTATTCTGTAGTCATTCTATGTTGAATATGATATTTTTGAAGGGTGGCTTTGAAACCATGAGAAGTGAAAGGAGGTCCTCCATTTGTAACTAGTTCTCTTGGCACTCCAAATCTGATGAAGTTGTCTTCAAATAAGAAATCTATAACTGCTTCTTCGGTCGCTCTGTGGAGTGATTTAGCTTCCACCCATTTAGTCATATAGTCTGTGCAAACCACTATGTAAACTTTTTGATTGGATGGGGGGTTAATGGGTCCTACAAAGTCTAAGGCCCATCTTTCAAATGGTTCAAGTACTATATGGGGGTTTAATGGAATTTCATATCTATGATTAGGTTGGCCCACTCTTTGGTATCTATCACAGGCCCGGACATATTTCTTTGCATCTTTGAAAAGTGAGGGCCAATAGTACCCCATCCTAAGAATTTTATGTGTTGTTCTCTTATCAGCAAAATGCCCTCCACAAGGGCCATCATGACAAGCTTTTAGTAAATCATAAACCTCATATTCTCTAATGCACCTTCAGATTTCTTGATTAGGTCCTGTATGGAAAAGACACCCACTTATCCAGCTATACCGAGAACTTTGTTGAATGATTCTTCTTTTCTCTCGGTGGGATAGGTGTGGTGGTAACTTCCCTGCAACCAAGTAGTTAGCAATGTCTGCATACCAAGGTGAATGAGCAGAAACTGCAAATAGATATTCATCAGGAAAGGAGTCATCTACTGGGGTATCATTGTGATGTGTCAACTGAGAAAAGAAATCAGCAACTACATTTTCTTTTCCTGGTCTATCTACAATTGTAATATCAAATTCTTGCAATAATAGTAACCATCTCGTGACTCGAGTATTTGTGATAGGTTTGTTCATTAAATATTTGATAGCTGAGTGATCAGTATGGACAAGAGTAGAGTAGCCAGTGATATAATGTCTAAATTTATTAATAGCATAGATAACTGCTAAGAATTCCTTTTTGGTAACTGTATAATTGAGTTCAGCAGGATTCATATTCTTGTTGATGAAATAAATAGCATAAGGGAGATGATTTTCTTCTTGTCCCAAGACAACTCCTATTGCAATATCTGAAGCATCAGAGGATATATGAAAGGGAAGTGTCCAATCAGGTCCTCTAAGAATAGGAGTTGTAGATAACTGATGTTTAAGTGTATTAAATGCTTCCTGGCAAGAATTAGTCCATTTGAATTCAGTATTTTTCATCAGTAACACAAACAGGGGAGAAGCTATTTTGGAAAAAAAAATGATAAATCTTTTGTAGTATCCATCATGTCCTAGAAAACTTCTTACCTCTGTTTGGGTTTTGGGAGTAGGAAGATCCTTAATGACTTGTATCTTGGATGGGTCTACCTGAATTCCTTGAGATGAGATAAAATGTCGAAGCACTATTCCTTCACTCATCATCATATGAAATTTTTCTGTACTTAAGGAGAATTGGGCTTGTATGCATCGTTTAAGAACTTTCTCAAGGTTTTGTAGTGCTTCCTGAAAAGAAACACCATAAGGAGTAAATTCATCCATAAAAATTTCCATAGAGTCATTAAGCATATCAGAAAAGATTCCTATAACTGCTCTTTGGAAGGTTGTTGGTGTATTACATAGTCCAAATGGGAGAAATCTATAAGCAAAGGTTCCCCAAGGGCTAGTAAAAGTGGTTTAATCTTGATCTTGGGGTGCAATTTTGATCTGTTTATACCCACTGAAACCATCTAAAAATAAGAAAAATTTCTTCCCTGACAAACTGTCTAACACCTGATCAATGAATGGTAATGGAAAGTGATCTTTTTGAGTAGCTTTATTTAAGGCTCTATAATCCACACATACTCTCCATTTCCCGTTTTTCTTAGGAACTATTACCAACGGGGAAACCCATTCACTGTCTAATATAGGATAAATAAACCCTGCATCAAGCAATTTTTGCAATTCTTCTTTAAGGATTTCTCTTAAATTAGGGTTCATTCATCATTGAAATTGGTAGATCGGTCGACAATCTTCCTTAATATATATTCGATGAGTACATAATTCGGAAGAGATTCCTTTCATATCTGTATAATCCCATGCGAATGCTTCTTTATTTTCCAGAAGTAACTTCATTAACTATTGTGTTTCAGCATCTGTCATATTAGGGTTTATGTTCAGTGTTTTGCCAGATTCAATTTCTACTGGTATGCTTTTAGAAGAGATGGTGTTAGATGTTTGAGGTGGGTTTTTCGAGTTAAGGTTTTCTTGATTATCAGACTCCAACAATGCAGCTAGTTGGTTAGGAGTTTATGGAGTCACAGAGGAGGGTTCGCAAATAAAATTATTAATTACTTCATCCTCGGTGGAGTCTTTAAGACTTAGAGCTTTTCCAATAGTCAAAAGGGGTTGAGTAAGTTGATCGTCAAAGTCTACCCATATAGAATTATCATTATTAATTAGGGGTGTAGCGTGAGGGTAGAGGGTAAGCTGTTTAGTTTCGTAATCGTTGGAAATTTTCATTGAACTTGATCTACAACTGATAAAAGCATCTGCTGTGGCTAGCCAAGGCCTACCCAAAATTAGAGGGTGGCCCCCCAACTTTGTTTTAGGTTGTAGTAACACAAAGTCAGCTGGATAATTCCAGGATTATACTGAGATAATGAGGTCTTCAATGACTCCCTCTGGTTTAGTTTTGGATCGGTTAGCTAATTCTAGGATAGTTGGGGTGTCTCTAACTTCATTTTGTAGTTGTAGCAGTTGTAAGGTTTCCAGAGTCATGATATTAATAGCGGCACCTAAGTCTACCAGGACTCGAGGGATTATCATTTTTCCAACTTGTACTGAGACAGTAGAGTGGACGGGATCACCATATTTAACTAGGGCGGCTTTACCTGACATTAGTGCAGACAAGTCTCCCATAACATGGACTCTGAGGGGATCCTTAATTTTCCTACCAGGCTTCTTAACACAAATTTCTCGCATCATCCTGGCATAGATTGGTACGTCTCGGAGTTCTTGTATTAGAGTAATTTTGACATACAAATTTTGTAATTCCCCTAGAAGATTGAAAGATGGTGGCTCAGGCGTTTTAGTCAAATCTAAATGCTCAGGAAATGGTGGTTTCACTGTTTCAACAGCATTGTTAGAGGATGATTGTACCTCTTCAGGTACATCATGCTCTTTTGTTTCCTCTTTATCAGAAGAGGTAACATCAGCTATGGTAGGTTCTACTATTCTCCCAAATCGTGAATGAATATCATTGCATTGCGCAGGGAGAAGAGAAAGTGTAGTCTGGTTATGAATATCAATGCACTGCACAACTTTATTATTGGGGTTAGGGTTTGGTTATACAGGTAGTTGGGGTCTCATTATTTGATTGTTTGGTGGAGTACCTGATGGTAAGGAAAGTGGTTGTAGAAATTGTGATTGAGGTAATTGATTTGGGAAGAGGAGTTGTTGTCCTCTCTATTTTGGATTCCATTGGTTCTGATATGGTTGTTGTTGTTGTGGAGGCCAAGGAGTCCACATTGATGGATCAACAAAGGGTGGGTTAGTTTGTTGCATGGGTGGGTAATTCATTTGATTAGGATATTGCATTTGATTATAGGGAGGGTAACTCATTTGATTGAAAGAAGGATAATTATTCCAATGATTAGAAGATGTAAATGGCATGTTAGGATTCATACCTTGTCCCCGCGGTTTCCATTGCCTTCTCTGTGTCAATAGATAGACAGCTTCAACTTCTTTTTCCATTGGTTGTAATGTTGCCTTGATCCCTGGTAAAGATGGACATTGTTGAGTTTCATGATCTTTATCACAGATAGTGTACATTGGCTTTTTGTCCAGTGGACATTCCCTTCATGGGTGCTTGTCTCTGCATTGAGAACAAAAGATGGACAGGGTTGCTTCTGCTTCTGCTTGCTTCTTTTGAATCTGCAGGGTGTCAATTTGTGAGGCAAAAGAGCTTAACATTTCAGTTTTAAAACCTTCAGGTAAATTGCCTATCTCGGCTCTTGTTTCTCCCCCACTGGTTGATTTTTGGATTCTTGAAAATGTGGTGTCCCTGTTGTTTGATCTATTTCTGAAGCTCCTCTTGAACATATTTTGCATAAATTAACAATTTCATCGTATGATTCCTTAGATATGTCCCCTTTTCCAAGCATATTCATCATATCTAGACAGTCATCCCTTACTCCTTTTAATAATATAGTTTTGAGAATATCTTTACTTACATTGGGGTGACTGGATCTTTGTAGATTATACTAAAGCCTTTCTACAAAGTCCTCTAGATTTTCATCCTCTTTCTGCATCATCTTAAATAGTTCCTTCCTTTTTTCTCTTGTTCGGAAATAGTCCTGGTACTTATTCAGGAATTTCTATTTCATTTGGTCCCATGTTGTGATTACATGGCCTCCAAGACTCATGAACCATCTAAGTGCATTTCCTTTCAATGTTGCTGGAAATAGTTTTAATTTTTAGCATTGGAAATGTAATCATAACTTCTGCATAATATATCAAACTCAAAAAGGAATTCATCAGAATCCTTTGAAGACAAACCATGAAAGTTAGGTAGTGCTGAAAGTGGAATGTTCTTCATGGGGGCTACCCCTTTAGGAATATCACCAATAGGAAATCCTAATGTGGAGAAAGAGTTTTCATCATTTACCTCTCCTTCAGGACCTGCCTGTTCTTCATGATGCAATTCTTCATTGTACTCATCCATGTTTTCTTCTGTCTGCTCCCCTGTTGTGCTTGCTATGTCCTCAATGTTTCCTGCTGGTTTTTTTACTGTCTCAGGACTCCAAACTTCTTTCCCCGTTTCGAAGTTGGCTCGAAATGAAGGCTGGGATTTTTGTTTCCAAAGGTTTGGTCATTGAGAAGCAGATTCAAACTTTGTTATAATCTCGTCAATATAAGTCTTTCTTCCTCCTCTTCCTGTGCCCCTGCCACCTATAGGATCAGTGTCTTTGGGGTCTCCGCGTCCTCTCATGCAAGCTTTGTATATGAAAAATCATAAGTTCTTTTGAAATCTATAACTACCTTCCCTGGCAATGGCGCCAAAATGTTGGTCACTATAATTGCTTATTTAATCTAAACAATCAAGTGCTACATAAATTGTCAACCTAGGGAAGTTTGTTTATTTCAAAGGTAACCACGCACTATATATGCTCAATCTCAAAAGCAACCTAGAGTTGTAGTAAAAACTATATTAATCACACATGCCTTGAACAAACTGAAGTTCTAACTTGAATTACAGGGAAGCAATCTACCTATTGCAGAGCTCAAAGTTTAAAGAAATGATTAATTGAAGAATCCTAGATTACATTAAAATAACAACAAGATACTGCAACAGGAAAGACCAACTATTCTGTAACCAGAGAATAGGACCCTATTCCCAAAGAAGGAATCTTCAGCACCTGTTTCCGACCATCACTCTTCATGAACTCATCGCTTAACTGAAATGATTGACATACACACTGAAGGCTATCTACCTCTTAACAGAGAACAAGACCCTATTTCCTAAGTAGGAAACTTCAGTACCTGTTTCTGATTAGCACACTTTCATAAACTCATTAATGCACTGAAGGCTAACTATCTCTAACAAAGAACAGGACCCTATTTCCTAAGCAGAAAACTTCAGCACCTGTTTCTGATTAGCACACTTTCATAAACTCATTAATGCACTGAAGGCTAACTATCTCTAACAGAGAACAGGACCCTATTACCTAAGTAGGAAACTTCAACACCTGTTTCTGATTACCAAGCTTTCATAAATTCATCACACAGGATTGCTAACTAAAGTGATTAACAGTTACCCAAGCATGAATCACATGAAAATAATGTAATGTTCAGTAAAGCAGAGTTTTCAACAAGACAGAGTTTAGTAAAGTAGTGTTTCAGCAAAACAAAATTCAATAAAGTAGTGTTTCAACAAAACAGAATTTAATCAAGGCATAAACAGAGGTCACACTAACACACTACAAAACTAACGGGTGAATCTTGTGAAGAAGGTGGGCCCTCCCTTCTCACAAGATTCCCCTGAAATGAGAAGGCTAGAGAGAAATTCTTAGAATAGTCTTTTATTCATCTATCAATGTATCATATTACAATCTGAAATGAAGTACATCCTTCTCTGTAAACCCTTCTTAGTACACAAAACCGAAGTTCCATCGAATGATGATTTCCTCTTATTTAAAGAGGAGAATCCCTTCGATACAATTGATCAACAAATTACAAATGTATATCTCAGTCCTATTCTTAGTCAGATCGACTTTCTAAACCGGAATAGGGTATCCTAGTCTCCTGCAACATAATGCTATTACAAGTATTGAGTGAGGTGTTGTTGTTGCGGCTGGAGTAACAACTTCTTTATTTTTTTCTTGTTACTGATGTTGTATGTTGTTTCGGCATCGCAAATCGTGGGCTGTTTCAGCCACGGGATTTGTGTTCTGACTGTTTCAGCACTTCTTAGGCAGTAGCGATGGTTGATGCTTAGCTCACGGTGCAGTTGTTGTAGTCAATCTGTGTGAGTTTCTGTTCAGCATCGTTGACCAAGGATTGTGTAACAGCTTCCTCTGTGTTTCAGCATCATTGACCACGGACTGTGTAACAACTTCTTCTGTGTTTTAGCATCATCGACCACGGACTGTGTAACATCTTCTTCTGTGTTTCAGTATCGTCGACCACGAACTATGTAACACCTTCTGTGAGTTGTTGTTTCAGCATCGTAGTCCACAGACTGTGTAACAACTTCTTGTTGTTTCAGCAATAGGCCTCAATGCTAATCTGCAATTTCAACTGTTTTAGCACTTATACATTTCTGATCAAAGGTTAAGTATGAGAATAATGTAAAATTATATGCAAAATAGATTAAACATATAGTAAAGAGAAGAGACATTGTATACCTTTGGAAAGATAGGGAAAGTGATAATATGAGTTTAAATGTGAGTGAAACAAGAGTGTAATGGTGGCAAAAAGTGTGGGAAAAAAGGTACATTGTATGGTCTTAACAATCTGTAAGCTTAAACATGACCAGTCATGAAGGGACTTCAGCCACTAAGCCTCCTCTGTTTGATGGAACAAATTTTTCCTTCTAGAAAGCTAGAATGAGAACATACCTAATGGCCTTAGGTGTTGATGTTTGGGATGTAGTAGAGACTAGATACATAAAGCCTGTTGTGCTAGCTTCCAAGGATGATAAGTTAGAATTTATCTTTAATTCTAAGGGAATGAATGTTATCTTGAATGGACTTGCAAAAGCCGAGTTTGTAAAGGTGATGCATCTTCAAACTACCAAAGAAATGTGGGATAAACTTATTAGCAGCTATGAAGGAAAGGAGAAAGTAAAAGATGCCAAGCTTAAAACATTTAGGTTGAAGTTTGAACAACTAAATATGAATGAAGATGAAACAATCAGCAAGTATTTTTTAAGATTTGAAGAACTTGTGAATGCCATGAATGGTCTTGGTGAGAAGATTGAAGAATCAATTTTAGTTTAGAAGATTTTAAGATCTTTGCTTGATAAATTTAATCCAAAAGTCTCTGTAATAGAAAAACTAAATGATCTTAAAACTCTGTCCATTGATCAACTCCTAGGAACTTTAATTGCATATGAAATGAGAATCAAGAAAGATAAATCCATTACTAGAGAAGCATATTTTAAAGCAGACAAGAATATTGATTCAGATTTAGATGATATTGAGGCAAAATTTGTGAGAAGGATAAAGAAAGGATCAGACAAATACAAAGGTAAGATGCCCTTCAAATGTTTCAAATGTATTAAGATAGGTCATTTCTCAAATAAGTGTCCACACAAGAAGAAGGACCAGAACTCTGAAGGTGAAGAGAAGCACAAATACAAAATATTTGATAAAAAGAAAAGTTTATGTGTAAACAATGATGACTCCTTAGAAGACACCGATAGTGACTCTTCCTGTGAAGATAAGGTGAATGACTTCATGCTTATGGCCAAAGAGTATTGTGATAATAAAATCACAGACAGTGGTGATAATGATGAAGAAGTTGTGGTTGACTTGGAAAGAGAGCTGATGAGTGCTTTGGAAGAGATTGACAAAATCAGACTTAAGAAGAGAAAGCAAAAGCAATTGCTGATATAGTTCAAGAAAGGCACTAAAAAACCTGATGAAGACTTTACCCTACTAAAAGTGGAATTAGAAGAGGCAAAGAAAATCGAGGACATTCTAAAATGACAATTATCAGAGAAGAAAGCAAGGTGTGAGGCCTTAGAAGAAGAAGTAGTGAAAACCAGAAAAGAGATGGAGAAGTTTAAGGCATTGTATCACCAAACTCTGTCGAGTATTAAAGCTTCAGAAGGATTAACCTCCATTCTAAATCAGCAATGAAACCCAAAGTTGAAAGTTGACTTGGGGTATGAAGAAGGATCAAGTAGTGATCATCCAAGTAATACAGAACCTATCAAGTTTGTCAAATCCTCAAACATTGACAATAGTCACTCTGCAGAAACAAAGAAAGAGAATCAACCACTGAGAAGGAATGAAAGAAAAAATATCAGAAACGAACCTGTAGATCAGAGAAACTATCAGCATGAAAGAAATCGACTCACTCAAAGAAGACAATCTTCTTCCAGGTACAAAGGATTTTTCTATGGATATTTTGTTTTCTGTTCTAACTTTGGTCATAAAGCTATAAATTGTTCTTTGAGATTTAGATATGAGAAATCAAGTTTTTCAAGAAGATTGAGACAACCAAGGAAGAAACAATCACAGACTATAAATCATGTGATGACTGGGAGAAGGACACAAGTGAAACACAACAACAGTTATGAGCATAACAATCATTATGATCTATTGTTCAGTGAACCATAATGTTACAATTGCCATAATTATGGACATAAAGCTGCAGACTGTCGCTTAAGAAACTATAAGCCAGATCTGAATCCTACTGCTGAAAATTTCAAGGTTTGGAAGAAAAAAGAAGATGACAAGTGTGCATTAGTTTTATCAGCCCAAAGACAAAAGAATCTCTGGTATATTAACAGTGGATGTTCCAAACATATGACTGGAGAAAAAAGTAAGTTTCTAACTCTAAGTGAAAGCAAATCAGGGAATGTAACTTTTGGAAATGATGCACCAGGAAAAATAAAAGGTAAAGGAATGGTAAGTTTGAGTAATGGCAAAGGAAAAGCTCAAGATGTGTTGTTTGTAGATGGTCTGAAACATAATCTACTAAGTGTCGGTCAAGTTTGTGACCAAGGATGTGAAGTTGTTGTTTAAGGATAAATTCGTGAGTGCGGACACAGACCAATCTCCCCAAATCCACCTGGATTTGGAACAAACCGTGACAGAATGCTACTTTTCCCTAGATCTAGTTTTTGAATGAACTATGAGAAATGGAAAGTGTAAATACCTTAAGAACGCTCTCCTTTATCTCTGTTGTTCCTTGCTCTGCTACGATGCTCTTGTGTCGTCCAATCACAACAACACAAACCAATCACAACAAAGACATTAATATATTCAAAACCTAGACTATACATGTGATCAAGGAATCATGTAATAAGATGATATCATCATTATGGGAAAAGGACACATTCATGTATTAAATTAACTAAAAGAGAAATATACAACCTGATCCTTGATGTCGTAGATCTCCTTTTGATGGCTCCTAGCTCTGACACACACACTTGCTCATGTATGAAGAAGTTCACCTACAAATGATGACCTTGCTTGTAATCCTTTGCTGCTGTAGCTTCAATCCTCCATACAATCTTTCACAAGTTCTCTAATCAATCTCTTGCTAGCTTGTCAACTTCTAACCATTTCCATGAGTAATCTCCTCAATATATAGGAGAATATTGATTAGTTACTTGGATAGGGAATGATCCCAAGATATCTGGAAAGTCGGTATTTTGCCAACCATTCGA
>CBVK0101919011.1:0-16607 GCA_900067695.1 Picea abies
GCAAGCTTGAAGAGGATCACATATGCTTGTTGATATAAGCTCATCCTTCGAACGAGTCCTTCGGAGTATTTTTAACGAACCCTAAGAAGGAGTGGTTCGGTCCCATCACGGGTCTGTCAATGTTTATTTAACGAGTCCAGAGATAGTAAACTCGAAGGTTTTTCAAGATTATAGAGTTTGGAAAAACACTTAAAAGAGAACTCTCTCAGTTCCTTTTTCGTTCAATAGTCCAACGAGACCAAAAAAGGGTTAAACTATCGCTTGGAGGATGCATAAGTTCAAATACTTTAACGAGCGTGAAAATAGCAAGATCGCTCGACAATCTTTTCATGTTTAGGGATTCGTGAAAAGGGCTTAAATTCAACTCCAGGGGGGTTCCTTTTTCGTATAACCACATCAAGCCCGGAAAAGGGATAAAACAACGCCCGATCACGTTCTTAGTTTTTCAAAATTTGAAACCCTATGTGCGCGAGAGGATTCTCGCAGGCTACCCATTCAGGGCCTGCGAGAAGTCCTAATTCTCGCAGTCAAGCCCAAAGTAGAGTGCAAGAACCCCGCACCGTATTGTAAATCTAGCCTGCGAACGGCGTAGAATCAAAACTTTTCATAATGTTTTGACCCAAAAAATCATTTTTTATATTTTAAGATCACTAAATATCTTAATGTTGTTGTCATGCAGGTGAATATCTGTAGCTATGGTGCTTGAATGGAGGGAACGAGAGCACGAAGAGGATAACAATGCCGCTGAGAATCACCCACAAACTATTGCTGCCTTAAGAAACTGTGGGCTTCTAAAGTACTTCCGGATACCGGGCATGAGAGCCCAAGTTCGTCTATTAGAACACTTAGTCCGGATGTGGGATCCGGATCAGCAGGTTTTCAATGTCGGTTCCCATACCTTGATGATCGACATTGAGGACATTTACTTCCTGACCAGATTGTCGAGACGAGGTGCTTATGTCAGCTTGACGGGTAACCGAAGAGGAGGTTTGAAAATGAGTGAGTATTGCCGAGACTACTGTGTGCCAGAGGCAGAAAGACAAAAGGGAAAAGTGGCTATTTGGGGAGTGACCGATATCACTCTTCGTACCATCTTGTTTACCATAGCTCGAATGGCAGGCAGTGCTGCCCCTCATATGGCTCTACAGAGCTACTTTCAATATGCCCTCGAGTGTCTTGAGCCACGGGTTTTCAACTGGGTCGATGCAGTGCTACGTAGCCTCAAGAAACAACTAACTAAATGCAGGCATAGCAGTCTAAAGCAATTTGGTTATGGATCGATGTTGGTATCTTTCTTCTGCGAGAGAGTCCCCGTATACAGGCTTCAGGCAGACTGGCATTTTCCAGGTCCCAGGGATCCATGGATGTTACGTTGGTGCCAGCTTATGGCCAGGCATGTGGCAGGACCTATCGTCAGATATGACGATCGTTTCTTTGATTGGCTTCAAGGCCAAGTGTTGATGATTGAGGATTATGCTTATGCTGGCTTGGACTTTTGAGGTGATCCTGACCTCGTCCTTCCTGAAGACGCGCAGTGGGGAGACATTGGTAAGAAGAACGCCAACTTTTTAATCTTTTTAGATGTTTTTGTATTTTCATCATATTAAATGTTTTTGGTTTTATAGTAGTATCCAAAGACTGACACCAAAATTGTATTGACAACACAGATGTTGGGGCCTACAGACCAGCTGGTACTTCTCCTGTTCAGCGACGAGGAGAAGCAGTAGTTGCAGTCCCTCAGTATGCCGAAGACTACCTGACTGTGGAGCAGAACCTAGAGGGATTGATGCATGATGTTCCAGATATGCCTTTGGAGGATATCCCACGACGTGATCAGCGTCACACCGTGGGAGTGTCTGCCTCTATGGGTCATCTGCTCCGTAGAGTAGCCAGGAATTTAGCATGTTACCGTGAACATCATTAGTGATGTCACTTTTGTAGAAGCCATGGGCTTCCATTTTTGATCTTTTTGGTCTTCGGACACATTTTGTAACAAACTTTGATCGTTATATATATACATGGTTTTTACCGGCTTACTTTACACTTGTGTACATGTGTTTGATTTATAAATTGTTCAAATGCCTGTCTAATACATAATTGGCTAAAGCATCTGTTAATGTATTAAGACTTCTCAGAATGTGTTGATATTCTATGTAATCAAAATGTCTTTCCAAGAGGCGAATCCGCAAATAAACTCTTAATAATGTAGGACTTCGAATAGAGTAGACATTACTTAGCTGTAGCACCACTAGCTGCAAGTCAAGTCGCACAACCAAACGACGGATTCCAAGAGAGATAGCATCAACCAATAACTCAATAACGGCACTATACTCTGCTATGTTGTTGGTTGCTCGCCCTAGACATATACCTCATAAAGAAATAAGTTCGTTTGTTGGGGCATAGATTGCCCAGGCAGCAGAAGCTAGGTTCCGAGTACTACGGCTAGCACCGTCGACGAAGCCCATGTAAGGTAGTGAATACTCCGACATCTGACATTCAAACACAACGTAATCGTAAGGGTAACGACCAAATAACGTCAATCTCAAAACTAAAAGTAATCACACACACTCAGTATGATACATAAAAATACACATACGTTATGCACAAATGACTCATGCATAGTATTTCTTTAAGTACAACCCATTTCTGGGTTCACTCAAAGGCATTCCATCATAATCCACTAGCTCATATGCCCCCTTTTCCAAAACTTTGCTAACAATGTAAGGCCCACGCCACATTGGTTCAAATTTCCCAGCTCCTAAGACATCTCTATCTTGTTCATACAAAAGAACAAGATCTCCTTCAGAGAAGACACGAGGTTTAACATGCTTGTCGTACTGTGCCTTAACACGTTTCTTTTGGGCTTCGATTACCAAGGTAGCGTCACGGCGAGTCTCGTCTAACCGCATTAAATACAATAGACGTTCCTCTTCGGCAAAAGTATTTGGTAAAATTTCTACAGCTAATTTTAAAGACGGAATCTCGCATTCTATGGGTAGAATGGCTTCAATGCCATAAACTAATCGGAAAGGCGTGAATCCTGTGGCAGACTTAACAGATGTCCGATATGCCCACAATGCCGAAAATAACATTGTGTGCCAGTTGGTTTCATGTATTCCTATCATCCGTCGAATCATAGTGATAAGAACTTTTTTAATGGCTTCGACCTGGCCATTAGCCTGTGGATAATAGGGAGTTGAGCTATCATGACGAAGGCCCAACTTCTCTGTAAGTTCAGACATCATATTATTTCTAAAATGACTATCGTGATCGGTGACGATAGCCTGAGGAACACCAAAATGAGTGATAACATGGTTAAATAGAAAAAGTGCTGCAGTCTTCCCAGTATTATCGAATGTCGGCATCGCCTCGGCCCATTTAGTGAAATAATCAACAGCTACAATAATGTACCCATGCCCCCCGGCCGAGTGAGGGTGACATGTCATGAAGTCAATGCCCCATTTAGCGAAAGGACCTACTGAGACTACAGGGTGAAGGGGAGCGGGATGCGACCGAATCTTCTGATTATAGGTCTGGCATGCATGACACGTCTGAACAGCAATGATGCAGTCTTTAAACAACGAAGGCCAGAAGTATCCTGCACGTAAGATTTTCTGGGCAGTAGCATACCCAGACATATGACTGCCACATGCTCCCGAGTGGCAATCATTCAAAGCTCTTTCGGCTTCTTCAAAGGTTAGACAACGTTGAAACACAGAGTCAACACCTCGACGATAAAGAGTATCACCGAGAATAATGTAATGACGTGCTTGATAACGAACATGACGTCGTTCGGCACTTGACAAAGCAGGCTGGAAAGTTTGAGTTTGGAAATATATAATGATATCTCCGTACCAAATATCATCGGTACTGATCAGGAAAAGCGACTCATCAGGTAACGAATCAACTGCTACTTGTTCCATTGCAGTGTGGGGAAAATCACAAATCAACTCAGCGAAAACTAGGGATTTCTTCGATGTGGCTCGATCAAATTCCAAATCGAACTCCTGGAGAATAACGATCCATTTGGAGTACTTGCCCCCCAACAATTGACGAGTCAATATATGTTGCATGGGGTTACAGTGTGAAATCACGGTAGTTTTCCTGGCGAGAATGTAATGATGAAAACGTTGGACTGCCTGAACAGCAGCCAAGGCCAGCTTTTCAACATGTTGGTATTTAATTTCTGTAGAAGTTAAACTTCGACTTAGGTAATATATAACATGCTCATCGTGGGCATCATCCTCTTGAACGAGAAACATGCCGATAGTATACTCGGACGCAGCTAAATAAAGAAAGTAATCTCGACTGTAATCCGGAGGAAAAAGAAGAGGAGCTTTGGTAAGGGACAACTTCAAGGCTTCAAAGGCATCATTAGCAGTTCTATCCCAAACGAACTCAGAACCTTTCATTAGAAGACATGTAAAACCCTGAGTAATCTCAGCGTAATTTAGAATGAATCGGCGAAGAAAGTTTGCTTTCCCCTGCAAACTTTGTAACTGGCGTAAAGAAGAAGGAGGAGGGAGATTAAGAATCGCCTCGACCTTAATAGAATCCACCCGGATCCCATGGCGTGAAACAATAAAACTGAGGAGTCTTCCGGATTCTACGCAAAAGACACATTTATGCGGATTCAAGCGAATGCGATAGAACCGACAACGAAGAAAAATCGCACGGAGATGCATAGGGTGATCGACTCGACGTAAAGAGTGAGCTGGCAAATCGTCCAAATACGGTTGAACAATATGCTTGATATCATGAAAGGCGTAAGACATAGCACGTTGGAACATAGCACCTGCATTCTTTAGACCGAAAGGAAGTTTACGGGAGGCGAAAGTACCCCAAGGACATATAAAAGTTGTTTTGTGTTGGTCCTCAGGAGCGATATTGATTTGATTATAGCCGGAAAATCCATCCATGAGAGAAAAGATTTCGCTGCCGGCACAATCATCGACGATCTGGTCGACGAAAGGGGTTGGAAAATTTTCCTTAGGACAAGCTTTGTTGATATCCCGATAATCAACACAAACGCGAATACTACCACCCTTTTTATCGATCGGTACGGGGTTAGAAACCCTCTCTATCAATCCCACTGGATAAATGAAACCGGCTTTTAGAAGTTTTTCAACTTCAAGTTTAATGGTTGCGGCTTTATGTGGATGGAAAGGACGGAGGCGCTGCCGGACTGGTTTAGCACCAGGGTATGTCTTAATTTCGTGGACCACAATAGATGGGTCAATACCCGGCATCTCTTCATAACTCCATGCAAATATATCACGAAATTCTTTAAATAAGGAGGTGTAAGTGACAATTTCGTTGGGAGAACACGAAGCTCCAATATTAACGTTCTCCACTATCCCAGGTTTCACTGAAATATCGATGGGTATCGTGGGTGAAATGTTACTCAGGTTCCCTTCAGCAAACACATCTCGTGTAGATTGGGGAACAAAGGAGATAACAACAACGGTCGACGGAGACGAAATCTGTTGATAATTCTCAAGAGTCTGTTGTTCCAAAAATAGTATGGAACGATGATGTCCATCGTCCCAAGGGGTGTCATCCAAGATGGACATGATCATCTCGTCAGTTGGAAAAACAACACGGAAAGGATCAGGAGACAACTCCTCACAAGAAGCGGTGGTGGGGTTTGCCGATTGAATAGCTTTGTAGTCGGACTCAACTGGACTTAGCGGCATAACGTCGTCGAAACGATCATGATCTCCAGGATCAGGCACTATCCAAGGATCAACAGACACTGGAATTTCACGAGGTGCGGTAGAGATCATGTTGATAGATGCAACGGATGGGCTTGGAAGATTGGGTGGTGGTGGTATGGGAAAAGTGCCCATTAACGATGAATCTTTTAAAAGACCAACTCCAACATTCTCATAACCCGATGGGGTGTTTTCTATAAACGGTACGTTGCCCGTGTGAGTATCGGTATTAAAAAAGGCAAGTTGATCAACCATAACCACTCTTCCCTGGTGAGGAAATCGTAGAACACGAAAAAGGGTGGAAACAATAGCACGCATAGAATCAACCCAACTTCGACCAAGTAGAAGATTATAATCAAGAGGAGTATCAAAAACTTCCACTTCCACCTGGACGGTCTTACCTTCAAGAGTGACAGGCAACGACGGTAGAACACCATACGGTTTGAAACCAGAGCCATTCTCTTCCGATCTCACCTACCACCTTTTTTATCAATTGGTATGGGGTTAGAAACCCATTCTATCAATGCCACAGAATAAATAAAACCGGCTTTTAGAAGTTTTTCAACTTCAAGTTTAATGGCCGCGGCTTTACGTGGATGGACAGGACGGAGGCACTGTCGGACTGGTTTGGCTCTGGGGTATGTCTTAATCTCATGCACGACAATAGACGGGTCAATACCCAGCATCCCTTCATAAATCCATGCAAAGATATCACGAAATTCTTTAAACAAGGAAGTATAAGTGACAATTTCCTCGGGAGAACACGAAGTTCCGATATTAACGTTCTCGACTATCCCAGGTTTCACTGAAATATCTATGGGTATCATGGGTGAAATGTTACTCAGGTTCCCTTCAGCAAACACATCCTGTGTGAATTGGGGAACAGTGGAGATAACAACAATGGTTGACGGAGGTGAAATCCGTTGATAATTCTTAAGAGTCTGTTGTTCCAGAAAAAGTATGGAACGATGATGCCCATCGTCCCAAGGAGTGTCATCTAAGATAGACATTATCATCTCGTCAGTCGGAAAGACAACACGGAAAGGATCCGGAGACAACTCCTCACAAGAAGAAGTAGGAGTGGTTGTCGATTGAATGGCTTGGTAATCAGACTCAATCGGACTTAACGGGATAATGTCGCCGAAACGAACATGATCTCGAGGATCAGGCACTATCCAAGGGTCAGCAGACGATGGAAGTTTACGAGTCACGGTAGAGATCATGTTAATAGATGCAACGTACGGGCTAGGAATATTGGGTGGTGGTGGTATGGGAAAAGTACCCATTAACGACGAATCTTTTAAAAGACCGACACCAACATTCTCATAACCCGGTGGGGTGTTTTCTATGAACGGTACGTTGCCTATGCGAGTATCGGCATTAAAGAAGGCAAGTTGGTCAACCGTAACCACTCTTCCCTGATGAGGAAATCGTAGAACATGAAAAAGGGTTGATACAACAGCATGCATAGAATCGACCCAACTTCGTCCGAGTAGAAGATTATAATCAAGAGGAGTATCGAAAACTTCAACTTCCACCTGGACGGTCTTGAAAAGAGTGATAGGAAATGACAGTAGAACACCGTAAGGTTTGAAACCAGAGCCATTGAAGGCTCGCAAAGTGTTTTGTGACTCGGTTAACGGTGGAGAACCAATGGCTTTCCATCAAGAAAAAGACATGACACACGTAGAGGCACCCTCATCAACCACCGTTCGACAAATGCTTTTGTCAGCAACCACAACTTGGATTTGAAACGCAAGTTGTGTGGGAAACCTTGGAATATGCTCGTTCAAGTCAAAGACTATCAAATTTTCGTCCATAGGATCAATTCCACCTATGGCTTTCAACAGGGCCCTTCATTGTGCAGGACAGAACTGAAGGACTTCAAGGGCAGACATCGTCGAAGGTGCTTGGGCCAGATCTTCTACAATACTGTAGTTCTGAGCCGCACGTGCATGAGGATTGAATGCCGATTTCTTAACGACACCTTTGGGGGGTGGTCGTATAACTGTATCAAGGTTCGGTCGTTCGAGATGAAGAGGACCGGTTGTAGGTGGATTCGGTGGAGAGGTAGATACCAAATCAGGAGGTGTATCATCAACCTTCTCCTTAGAAGGAGTATAGTCTTTGGCTCGAGTGGTAAGTGTAACAGTGTCTTTCCTCGAATCACCAGTGCACATTAAAACATAGGATTGTGTAGAGGTAGAGGCAGAGGGTTGGTCATGGATGACCAACGAAGCCTGCTGTTGAGACGGGAAGGGTTGAGACAAGACAGCCGGAGTAGAAGGTTTCGGTGTTGATTGAAGGAACTTATGAACTTCGGCACGTCTTGGACAATCCTTTGTATAGTGATCGTCACTACACATAAGGCAAGGATAGCGTGGTTTGCGCTTATCCCGGTCATCAACAGGAGGGGTTTTGGTTTGCTCGTTCGGATTAGCGTTTTTACCCTCCTTATTCTTGCCTCTCCCTTTTTTGGGTTTGTTCTTACCGGTAGGTGTATATTGAATAGCGTTCACTTCAGAGGTTTTACCGGCGGGAGGAGTAGGAGACGGAGCATTTTGAACATTAGAAGAATTGGATTTTGGGGTTGTAGTGGTCACGGAATGTGAATGGGCATGAGTAGTCCCAATCACACCATCAACTGCATGGGAAGCAACTGGAGCAGTAGAAGTGCTGGAAGTGCCAGGACGAGGCAAATCAGGTAGTAAGTCATACAAAGTGCCCGTTTGCGAATAAACGAGATCTAGATATTGAGCACGACTGATAGCTTGCTCTTCAGTGACAACACCGCCCATGGAAATTTCTTTTCCAATTTTGTTTACAAATGATTTTGTAAACCATTCGGCCAGTAACTGATCAGGAAGCTCAAGTTTAATGAGACGTCTCCTTCGTCACCACTCATGGATGTGATCAGAGATATGAGTGCCGGTACTTTGTTTAAAGGAGGTTAAAATCTCAGTCCCTGTATCATAACGAATTGGTAACTGGTAGTGTGTGAGGAAAGCCATGGCAAGAGTGCTGAAATCTGAAAAGAAACCCCGTGGTAATTCAATGTACCACTTCGCAGCAGCACCTGTAAGGGTGCGTTGAAAAAGACGCAATCTAATGGAGTTGTCCATCAAGGAGTTGGACGAACACCACAAATGGAAAGTCATGACATGATTATTTGGGTCCTCTCCTGCCTTCCCATCTAATTTTGGAATGTCCGATGGAAGCTTTGCAGGGATAGCAGGCCATTGGGGAGAGTGACGAATAGGATCATTCAAAATCCTAGACAAATCTGGCAAATCCAAAGTGGCGAGAAATGGCAATTTCCGATTCACCTGAAGGTACTGGTGACTTTGGGGTGGAAGCCCCATCGGTAAACCAGTGGGTGCGTATGCAGTTTGCCCCCAAAGAGAAGATCCTGGTTGTCCTTGTGGTGGTAGAATCGAGTAGTAACCCCAAGGATTTTGACCTTGAGTTTGGGCATGGACCTGGGGTTGAGTAGACGGAACCGAACCCCAAATAGGATTAGTCACCCCTGGATATGGTTGGCCTTGAGTAGGGATAGTTTGTTGTCCCCCAGGGTTTTGAGGAACATTTTGCAAAAGTTGAGTCCAATACTGAGCCAAAGCAGGAAGGATGTTTTGTCCTAAAGGCGAGTGTGGTCCTCCCATCAAAGGGACATTTCCACCCGGAAATTGTGTGCCAACCGGAGGTTGTGTAGTCACTATGGTTTGTCTGGGAAAAGGAACTGTGCCACTTAGTCCACCAACAGGAATTTGGACATTAGGTGCAACGGTTGGTATAGCACCACTAGGATTAACATTGCCAGTGGGAAACTGAGGGAGTGTCGGTATGAGACCAGGAATAGGATGCCCAGGAAACTGAGGACCACCAGGAGAACCAACAGGAGTTTTTGGAGGTGTTGGATGTGGAACATTCAACGCAGGATTCAATGCATGGTAACCCGGGGGTAAATTTGGATTAACTGCCGGAGTTCTCTGGGTATTAATAGGGGCAATATTAGTTGCAGGAATTCCGGTTTGGACACTCGTAGTGTTTGCAAGATGAGCCATCTCAGGAGGTAAAATAAAATGATAAGTTGTAGTTGTTGGTGTAATTTCTGACTCAGGAGATTCAGGAGATTCAGGACCAAACAAAACTCGTCGAAAATCACCTGACCAAGAAGGACCTTGGCCTACTACACCATGAGAAGGCCCAGCGATTGATTCAGGAGGAGGAAGATCGTCACCAGAAAGATGAAATCGTCCAGAAGGTCTCTCACCATGACGAATGCGATAATCCTCTATAGTATTGTGAACTCGAAATTCACCGAGAGGATCAGTAGGGTCTACTTGTGGAGGTGGTGTAAAGATTTTCAGGACGTCACTTACGTCCACGTGTGTTAAAGTCACAAGAGGGATTTCACCCGGATGAGGAGAGTCCTCAGGAGTACCCTCAGGTGTTGCTGTGTGCAAAGGTTCGGAAGCTTCCGGATGTTCCGGAGACAAACCTTGCATCCTACGCGAACGTCGTGGAGGAGAAATTGTAAACAAGTAACAAAGTCCCCAATGAAAATCCTATGGTCAACTACGAGAAACAAACAACATACCCTAGTAAAGAAAATCTAGAGGCAGTCACCAAGCAAACAAAAACTTCTAATTCCGAAGCCACTAGTTGGTGATGAAATCCAACGTCGCAACAACGAGACGAGAAGGGGCGGGGATAAGGTGGAAAATTTACGTTGACGACCTGCTTAACAGACTTACACCCTGGTGCAAGCTCCCACACATAATCGTGGGTATACCCTCCAAGGAGCCCGAGTGAGTTTGGTCAACGTCGATTCCAGGTACCGTGAAGACTTTCCCCTTCACAGTCACCTTGGGTAAGTACCTAGAGAGAAAGGCCACTAAGGTTACCACAGACAACAGTACTGCCTGGGTCAACTCAAAGGCTTCCACTCATAATTGTGGGTATACCTCGGAGTGACCCTCGTAATACGTGCAATCTCTACACTGATGTCAACACAGCAGGTTAGTATCTCTGCCAACACCAATGCGACCTAATGCTTGACCCTTGTGTTAGAAGGGCTTCCCAGGACAATATGCAGCCAATGGATTTTACACTCCCTATTCTCAAGATACTATTGTGTGTTTTCGAGCTTTGGAGAGTGTGTCTCTCTTCCTACTCCAAAGCACTATCTTAGCCATATGTTGGTGAAAACGAGCCCTAGAAAAGAGTTACTAGATCAATTTTAATATTACGTAAAGTTTTTAAATGGCTGTTGTTTACTCACAGGCAACGGAAATGAAACTCATGATGTGTGACTCTGACCCAAAGAATGCAAGGATATGAAGAAATGTAATCGTTTTATTCAATGAATCCTAGCTATGGGAGAGAGAGGAAAATTTCCAAATTAAACGCAATTACTTTAATGCAAATGCAATTCTCAATTTCCTTTGAAAAACCAATACAAATAATCATGCATCAATGAATCATTTCTAACTGTCTTCTTCAAAACTTCAATGCTCTAAAATTTAACAAGTTTGATTTTCATCGTTTGCAACAAAAGCAAAAACAGTACTTGAAAGAAAACGAAGGGTTCCCTTTCCAAGAAGAACTCTGATAACAGAGAAAGAAAATCAAAGCGTCAATACCAAACAATCAATGACAACTCAACCAAAAATTTCAATGATAGTAAGAACACAAAGCAAACCAAGGAGTTTCTTAATGCAAATGAAAATTGTCCTTTCAAAACAATCATCAACTAAGAAACACCAAACTCTTGACTTTCAATCAATCAATGATCTTTAACCAATACAACATATTCAACCCCAGTAATCAGAGAGAAGAAAAATGCCAATAAAGGCTAAAGGATGAAAGTCAAGTGATCAAAGAAATAACAAGCTTAGAGAACCTATATCAGATCCAACAAGCAAATGAAGCAAAAGATATGTAAACCAGTGAGATGAAGTGTCAAAAAGACTTAAATCAACCTTACTGAGCTATTGGAAAAGTCAAAACTTGAATTCAAAAAATTTCAAAATCTGCCCATAGGCAAGCCTTGGACACAGTGCGGGAAACTCGAATTCCCGCAGTCCAGTTAAATGCATACTACGGACTTTCCGCACTGGAGTATATACGCAAGGTGCATACAATCAGGATTCTCGCAGGCTGTTAACAAGCACAGTGCGGGAATCTCTGAAAGTAAAGAAAAATTTTCAAAATCAAGTAAAATCTAACTTGGTTTTGTAACCCAGAAGGTGTCTTAGGGTATCCTGAGGACTCAGAAGTTTACAAATCAAGAGAAAAAGGAAACAAGAGAAAATGGCCACAGAAAGTTCAAGAAACCAAAAAAGACAAAGGTGTTTCTCCCCAGTGGAGTCGCCAATTTGGTTTAAGGATAAATTCGTGAGTGCGGACACAGACCAATCTCCCCAGATCCACCTGGATCTGGAACAAACCGTGACAGAATACTACTCTTTCCCTAGATCTAGATATTGAACGAACTAAGAGAAATGGATAGTGTACATACCTTATGAACGCTCTCCTTTAATCTCTGTTGTTCCTTACTTTGCTCCGATGCTCTTGTGTCGTTCAATCACAACAACACAAACCAATCACAACAAAGGCATTAATATATTCAATACCTAGTCTATACATGTGATCAAAGAATCATGTAATAAGATGACATCATCATTATGGGAAAGGGACATATTCATGTATTGAATTAACTGAAAGAGAAATATACAACCTAAGCCTTGATGTTGTAGATCTCCTTTCGATGGCTCCTAGCTCTGACACACACACTTGCTCATGCATGAAGAACATCAACTACTTGTAATGACCTTGCTGTTGTCTCTGTCCGCTGTAGCATCAATTCTCCATACAATAATGCACCAATTCTCCAATAGATTTCTCTAGCCTGCCAACTTCTAACTTTTTCCATAAGCAATCTCCTCAATATATAGGAGAAGATAGTTTGGTTACTTGGATAGGGAATGATCCCAAGATATCTGGAAAGTCAGTATTTTGCCAACCATTCGAAATCCAACTCACCCTTCTAGAAGATTCCTTCTAGAAGAATCGAGAACTTATCTATTTTTCTCTCTTAAAAATATGTCTGCACTCTAACCATTCACACAGTGCGGGAAGTCCGCAGTCAAGCTGAATGCAGCATGTGGGAATTAATGATTTCCGCTGGAGAGTATATATGCAGCCTGCGAACTATTTTCAAAATATGATTTTGAGAAAATGACAAGTGTAACCTCCTTCAGGAAAATGTTCTTAATGAAGATTTTGTTCTTCCATCATCATGACATAATCATAATATCATCTTGATAACCAAAAATGTGGATAACAGATGGGCAGTTGTTGGTTTGGTGACCCTCTTTGTCACACAATGCGCAAGGTGGTGGGATGCGCAGGGGAAGTGGAGTTGTGGGCTCCTTCTTCTTTCTGCTGCCCCCAGCGGTAGCAGGGGGAGTAGGTAGTATGGGGGTAGTGGAGGTAGTGGGAGTGAGGACATGAATCGTCATGGGGAGTCCTACTTGTGGGCGAGGGACCATCTCAGGTGGATGTAAGTACCACACTGGGATTGCTAACACCATATTTGGTAGTGTGAGCGTTGCGGCTACCTGGAAAGCTTCTATACCGGGTGGAGGGTAAAAGAAGGGAATTTGAGTGAGGGGTCGGGGAACCGACTCCCAAATGGGACTAGGCCCTTGAGGGGATGTGGATTTGTGGACCGTAGGTGTCGATGAATGCGTAGGAGGCTCCTGTGGGAGTGGTGCTGTGACTGTTGAGACGTCATGAATGACTGAAGCCTCCTGAGGAGGACGAGCATCCTCCTGTTGAGTTTCGTTAGAGGAGATGATGCATACATGACCAGGGGGAAGGAGTGGTGGTGCTCCATGGTATGTCCCTAACAAGGATGGATCTTTAAAAATCCCAGGACCCATCTCAATGAGTGGATATACGTCTTGGTGGGTATGAATAAGAGGAAGAATGTTATCGAGATTGGCAGATGGATTAGGCTCGTAATGTGAGACTTGGTCAATGGTTACAATCTTCCCATTGTGGGGGAACATGATTGTCCTAAAGACTGATGATGCTACTGCTTTCATAGCATACATGTAGCTACATCCAAGCAAGATATTGTAATCAAGCTGAGCGTTGATAACTTCAATGTCAATGAGGATAGTTTTGCCTCTGAGTTCTACGTGGACATTTTGGAAGAGCCCTTCAGGAGATGATGGTCATCCGTCATAAGCTCATAATGTGATGGAAGAAGGTATGAGTTCTGGGGAACCAAGTTTTTGCCATACTGTTTTGGACATGATGCCCCTTCATCGATGATACATCGATGGACGGTGATGTTCCATATTCTTACTGGTATTTGAATAGCAATGGCAGCGGGAAGATGTGGGTCGCAACTATCAAGGTCAAAGGTGATTAGTCGAGTATTATTAGGGTCGACTGCGCCCAGAGCAGAAAGTAGTGATTTCCACTGAGTAGGACAAGTCTGGAGGAATTCCAAAACTGACATGGCAGCCAGGGATTGTGCTAAGTCATCGACCAAGCTATAGTTATGAGTGGCCCTAGCCTGTGGGTTGTGGACATTCCTACGCAATGGGATGCGAGGGATGCGTAATGGTGGTTCGACGGAAGGGCGAGGGATCACCAACAAAGGTCCCGTCGGTGTAGGGTTTGTTTCTGTAGATGTAGGAGTAGACTCAACTGTTGCAGGATACTGACGATTGCGTGTTTGCAGAAGGATTTCTTCCTCACTGGTGAGGAGAATTGTTCGCTCTACTGGATTGTTGGGATTGTGGTATTGCCCCACCTGAGGTGGGGGATGATGCATGTCCTGTTGGGTGTTTATCACACCTTGATGTGGGATAGGATTTTGCAGCACAACAGGAGGAGGTTGTTGCGCATATTGTTGTTGTGCCTGCTGAGGGGAAAGTTGCGCAGGAGAAGGGGGAATACTCCTGGAGTCTTTCAACCTCTTGAAATTAGCGATCTATGGGAAATGGTGAGTGTAATGGACATATATGCCACAAAGAGCACAAGGGTGGATAGTTTTAACAGTATTCTGCCCTTGGCGTTTGTTGTTATTGCCCCCTTGGGGGTTTTGGTTCCCTTGGTTCTGATTGCCCCCAGTGGGTTGATGCTGTGGTGGTTGATTCCCACCTTAACCAGGATTGTTGTTATTCCTGTTCCTTCCTTTCCTCTTAGTGTTGTTTGAAGGATGAGTTGGATTGGCTATGTTCAACTGTTCAAAATTTTGATATTGTTGAGCAGCAGAGGGTTGAACGAAATTTACCTCCGTATGAGGATGTGGGGGAGCCATGGGTTGTGGAGGACCCGAAAAGGGAAAGTAATGATTCTGTGGTGGTGCAGCTCCATAAGGTACATAGGAAGGTGTGGCGCTTTCACTAGTACTATAAGGTGATGTGGAGGGGGGACCACTGGTGTTTGGAAGACGTGGATGTATGGGAGGTGCTGGTGGTGGTCCAATGGTGGGTGGAGGTGTAGCAACAGGGTACGGCTGTTGATAAGGGGGTGGGGGGTAATAAGAAGTGCCCCCATGTGCTGGTGGGTATTGAGGTGTCCCATACATCGGTGGTGGTTGGGGTTGTGGACTATGGTTCGTGGTGGTACCTATTAGCCCGTCTGCTGAGTGAGACATCCCAGGTTTGTATTGACCAAATGGCACAGGTTTGGGAAGATCAGGAAGTACCATGTATAAGTACCCTGACTGTGCATAGATGAGGTCATATTGCTGGGATTTATTGATGGCTTCCTCTTCGGATTGTGGGAAGGTGGAAGCTACATCCTTACCAAGGAGAGCGACAAGTGATCTAAGAAACCAGTCAAGACATTGTTGCTTGGTGGTTTCTGCTTTACACAAACTACGTCACCTACGCCACTCATGAATGTGGTCAGCAATGTGGGTGGCTGAGGACTGTTTGAAATTAGAAAGTAGTTCTAGACCATTGTCATGTAGAATGGGTAATTGGAAGAAAGTTAAGAAGGCTTTGGCCAATGACTCAAAGGTCATGTGGGACCCTGATTTTTCTTCGACGTACCATTTGGTTGATGGGCCGGTGAGTGTGCGTTGAAAAAGATGCAGTCTGACAGAGTTTTCCATGATGCTATTGGAAGAACACCATAGATGAAAGGTCATGACATGATTGGCGGGGTCATCCCCTGCCTTCCCTTCAAACTTTGGTATGTCTAAAGGAAGTTTGGTTGGCATTGCAGGCCATGTGGCGTCATGCAATATAGGATCATTGGTGAGCTTGGCGAGATCCAGAATGTTGAGAGAGGCCAAGTATGGCATCTGTAGTGGGGGTGGAGGGTTAGCGCTAGCCATGGTGTGTTGTGAACCTGATCCTTGATGGGGACTAGGTGGGTTGGTGCTCCCTCCTTGAGAGGAAGTGGGTCCCCCGCCTCCGTGCAAAGGAGAGTGAGTGGACAGATGACCTTGGGAAGAAGACCCAAGTAAGGTAGAACCAAGCAAAGCTGATCCCAAGATAGTGTCACTCACAGGAGTGTGTGAAGGAGGTACCAATGAGCGGGTATGACCAAATACTCCCCCTAAGATAGGAGGAAGGTTGAGCAAGCGTCGAGAACGACGGGGGTTCTGTGGTTCCCCTATGATGTTAGACTAGTTGTGTGAGATGTGTGCAACAAGTGGTGAGAGAAAATATTAGAAAGAAGAGCCTTTTGCTGTGATGGTCTACACAATATATATATCAAAGTCAAACTGTAATCCGATGTGCATCATACATAAATGAGAAAGAAGCATATATGTGGGTAAGAGGATTTTTGTCTGCGTGGGGGAATCAAAAAGAAAGCAAATGCTCGTGTCCTAGAAGACGTAACGTCCTTCCTCTC
>CBVK0101919213.1:0-14139 GCA_900067695.1 Picea abies
TTTGAGCAACATGTAAAAAGGTCATTGTAAAACACAAGCATTTGAGCATTAATAAAGAGATTTTTATTAGAAGCAAACCCGAAGACGTAGCCCAAATTGGGTGAAATCCATTATCAAACTTGTGTATTTTATTTCATTATTGTTGTTCATTTTGTGCTCAGTTATTTGTAAGTTTTTATCTTTAAATTTTATTTGGTTAGATAAGCATTTCACATGTAAATTGCAAATAGTGAAGCGATCATTTTTATTTCGAAGATCAAGTAGATGTTTATATGTGTTAAAGACTAAATAACATCTAAGGATTTTTGGGATCAAGTTGGTATCAAAGTAAATTTGACAAGTGTTTGTTGGTGAATGCTTACAAGAGCTAAACTCAAAATTGAAAAGGAAAGCTTGCTAGTTATAAGTATGAAATTGAAAGAAGACCTTCGTAAGAATAAGATGGGTTCTAAAGGAAAGGAAGAAGAAGGTCCTCCCATGAGTCTAGAATAAATGATGGATACACTTTTCTTGATGAGAGAGATAATATATTATTTGCAACGAAGAATTCAAAATCCTGTAAGTGGAGAATCTTCGGTAAAAGGAGAAGGAGGAGGTAAATGTGGTGGTCCTTTAGATCCCCCTTCACCATCCTCATCATTGTCTTCTTCTGATGCTATTGGAAATTCTTCTCATCAAAAGAAGTCCTCTAATAATTTTGATCATAATCTACCTTTATTAAAGTTCGATGTCAAGTTTGAATTTCTGACCTATGATGGAGAATTGAATGTCGAGAAATTGGACAACTGGATCAAGCAAATAGAGGTATATTGCAGAGTTCAAAAGATCATGGATGAAGTAGCAAGGATACAATTAACTTCTCTTCGACTAAGTGGCACATCCTTAATATGGTGGGAGAGTCAGATGCAAGTTGATCTTGTTCAAAAGGGTAAAGTAATCTCTTCCTGGGGTAAGTTTACTAAGGCTATAAGAAAACAATTCTATCCACTGGCACATACACAAAAGACAATCATAGAATGGAAACATCTAAGACATGGTAAAGGCCAAAATATTTAGGCATATACATAGGAATTAAAAAAGAAGGCATCATCATTAGGGATTTCGTTGTATACCCATGAAACTGTTCTAAAGTATATTGGTGGCATGGACTCATATATTCGTCATGCTATTTTAATATTTAACCCTACTAACATTGATAAGGTGTCTATATAAGCTATGCATCTAGAGGCTAGTAAGGGTAAGCATGTGAGAGAAGATAAGAATCCATACAAGTTTGAAAACAAATTGAAAGGTAAATGGAAGAGTAAGAAATATGCTACAATAAAGAAAGTTGAGGAAGTACCTACATGTTTCCACTATAAGAAAAAGGGACATGATGAATCACAGTTTTGGAAGTTGCATCCAGAATTATGGCCAAAGAAGTTCAAGGATAAAGGGAAGAAGAATATTGTTTCATCAACTCATCAGGATCTAGGGTTAGATTCTAGGGGTGAATCTAAGACCATGGAAATAGGAAGCAAAGGTATATCAACTATCAATTTTAATTCTTCAGTTCAATCCACTAAATTGGAAAGTGATATGGATCAAAAGAAGAGAAGCAATATTTTCCATGTCAGATTTATAGTCAAGCATAAAAGGTAGATACTTTATTTGATAGTGGATCTGAAGTTAACCTAACATCTAAAGCAATTGTTAAGAAGTTGGGTTTGAATACGACACCTCACAAAAATCCATATCCATAGGGATGGGTGTGTGAAGATGCTAAGTTGCAGGTAATGAAACAGTGTAAGATCATATTTGCGATTACAACTAAGTTCTTTGACGAAGTTGAGTTAGATGTTGTGCCTCTTGACATTTGCGACATTGTCTTGGGCAGTCCATATCTATTTGACAGGAAGGCTATATTCTATCACAAAGAAAACAAATATTATCTTTTCAAGGATGGGGATGAATATATTGATAGAGCTCATCATATCAAGACTAATGTTTCTTTAGTGAGAATAGGGAAATTGAAGAGACTCATGAGTGCAAGTAAATATTTTGTTCTCATGACAGTGAAACAAAAATAAGAAGATATAATCGATGCTTTATCAAGTTGTAATCTAGATCATAAATGAGATATGGTCAACTTCATATCTAACTATGATAAGTTATTTCGGGAACCTACAAGGCTTCCTCCTAAGAGGGAGGTTGAACATGAAATATATTTACAATAGGATGCTCCTCTTCTAAATATTGGAATGTATAGTTCATTAGTGATCGAGAATGTGGAAATAAAGAAGAAATTTCAGCAGTTGCTCAATAAAGGAATCAACAGATCAAGCTCCTGTCTATGTGGTTCTCTTATTGTATTAGTTCCAAATAAATATGGCACATGGAGGATCTCTATTGATTTTCAAGCCCTGAACAAGATTACGGTAAAGAACCGTTATCCTCTTCCCAGAATTCATGATTTATTGGATCAATTAAAGAATGTTGGGTATTTCACTAAGTTGGATTTGAGAAGTGGTTACCATCAAATTAGAATTGCAGAAGGTGACATATGGGAAACGACTTTCAAGACCAAGCAAGGATCATTTGAATGGTTAGTCATGTCATTTGGGTTATGCAATGAACTAGCAACATTTATGAGGGTAATGAATGATGTATTTAGACCCTACATGGATGATTTTTTTATCATCTATTTGAATGATATATTGATCTTTAGTTGAAGATGGGAAGATCATGTAAAGCATGGAAATACAGTCTTTGAACTCTTGAAGAAGGAGAAGTTGTTTATCAAGTTATTTAAATGTGAATTTGGAAAAACTTCTCTGGTATATTTGGGATACATTGTAGGGAATGGTCAGCTAAATATAGATCCCACAAAAGTAGAAGTCATTGTGAAATGGCCCAAGAAAACTACTTCCACAAAAGTTAGAAGCTTCTTAGGAGAAGTACAATACTGGAGGAAATTCATTGCTAATTTCTCATACATAGCAACTCCTCTACATGCATTAACAAGTGTTAAACGAGTTTTTCAATGGGGAGGAAAACAAGAGAAAGCTTTCGATACATTGAAGGAAAATATAAGAATTGCACCAATATTGGCTCTTCCATATCTGCAAAAACCATTTTAAATTCAAACCGATGCAAGCAGTTATGGCATGGGCGTAGTCTTGATGCAATGAGGTAAACTTATATGTTATCATTCTAATACTTTCACTCAAGATATGATCAACTATCCAACATATGATAAGGAATTGTATGAATTGGTACAAAGTGTAAATAAATGGAAGCATTACTTAATGGTAAAGGAGACTATAATTAATACAAATCATCATCCATTACATCATTTGTAGTCACAAACCAAGCTACAACAGTCACAACATTTCATGTGGATAGTTTCTTATAGTAGTTTCATTTGGTAATCAAGTATAAGAAGCATATTCATAACAAGGTTGTAGATATTTTGTCAAGACCAATGATTAATGCATCCAGAATACTCATGTATAATCCTTTATCACATGAAAGTTATGTAGAATAATATGCTAAGGATGATGATTTTAAATATGTATACGATGCATTGACTCGTGGAAATCAGCAATTATATTATTATATGCATGATTTTTTTTTATATCATCCTGGAAAGATTTGTATACCCAAATATTAAAGAGTAAATGTAATCGGAGAAGCTCACACATCTCTCATTTATGGTCATTTCGAGTTTGGTAAGACATTAGCATAGTTACAGAGATATTTTTATTGGTCTCGAATGAATGAAACTATTTCCAAGTATATCAAAGGGTGTGTTATGTGTGCCACAAGTATGCCTAGCAACATAAAGTTGGGGTTATATACACCACTTCCAGTACCTTCTCAGCCATGGGAAAGTATCTCCATGGATTTTGTAGGGGTTTTCCAAAGTCCAAGATAGGTCACGATTATCTATATGTCCTCATGGATAGATTCAACAAGATGTGTATTTTGATGTCATGCAAGAAACATGTCACAACTGAATAGACAATAAAAAAATTCTTTGCTAATGTATGGGTTCATTTTGGACTTCCTACATCTTTTATATCATATCGAGAATCTTGCTTTTTGGGAAATTTTTGGTCTCATTTACATGATCTCATGGACACAAAGTTGAAGAAGAGCACAAATTTTCATTCGCAGACAAATCGACAGACAAAGGTGGTAAATAGAACAGTGGTACATCTATTTTGAGAATACTGCAGCAAGCACCCTAAGTTATGGGATGAACAATTACTTTATGTACAACATGCCTATAATCATGCCATGCATTCGTCTACTCAGAAAACTCCTTTTGAAGTATGTTTGGGGTACTTGCCTAAATCACCTATGGAATTTTCTTTTGAGGAAGCAGGTAAAGAAGATGGACTTGATGATACAGATAAATCTCATAGGTTCATTCAAAATATTCAGTAGGTACATCAAGTAGTAAATGAACAATTGGAGAAAATCCAAGCCCAATGTAAGGCGAGGCATGGCAAACAATGGGTTGATCATCAGTTTGAATTCGGTGATCAAGTATGGTTACATATCAACAAAGACAGAATGAAGGGTGAAGGTAAAAAGCTAAGACCAATCCGATATGGTCCATTCAAGATCTTGGAGAATATTGGTACTAATGCCTTTTGTTTAGATCTACCATCCTACATGAAAATGTATTTAGTGGCAAATGTTGATAATTTGAATCTTTATGAGCCTCCAATAATTATGGATGAATACGAAAGTATTCAAGTTCCAACAGTTGATGACTTCTCTCCAGAATATTTGGACGAGCTACTGGAAGATGTTATTCTCAACAAAAGAATCAGGAATTCACAACGAGGAGATGTGGAATATCTTCAATTTGGTATTAAAGGAGTAAAACCAAGTAAAAAAAAGTGGATCGAGATCAGAATGGTGAGGGAGCTCTACCCTCACCTAGTTAATGTGTAATCAAATATTTTGGTGGTCCAAAAGGATTCCAATGGGGACAAATGATCCAAGAGGATCTGGGAATTCTCACAGAGGTCCAGGAGGATCTGGAACATCCACAGAGGTCTAGAATGGTTTAGAAATGCTCAAAATTCAAATATCCCAAATGCTCTCGAAAAATACATCAATGAATAGAGCTCGATAATAGCTCACCAACAATGCAAAAATAACCTCAAACGGAGTTCATATGCAAACATTATGAGCGGTCAAAGTTCAAGTCAACTTGGTCAAAAAGTCAAAGTCAAAGAGGAAAGGTGACACATGTCACCACTGGAAGGGTGACACATGGAAAACGACCATACAAGCCATACACATGACGTGGCCAGACCCCATTGTTCCACGTGGACTGGTTGTATGCTGACTAGGCAGGTGTGTTGGCAGATCGTACAAATTACATGGGAAAATCACAGGTTGACATGTGGCAATGAAAAACCAATGAGAGGCTACCACATGGTAGCCTCCCATTAGATATCCATGGATAGTGGTTATCAAAATTAGTTGGATCCAAGAGGATCGACGAACCCGGGTCTCCCGACAAATAACTCAATGACTTCACCATTATACCTGCTGGTATGTGGTAGCCTCCCATTGGCTATTCATGGATAGTGGTTATCAAAATTAGTTGGAGCCTGGAGGATTGACCCGAAGTCTCCTAAAAAATAACTCAATGACTTCACCATTATACCCGTCGGTTATTTCTTAACCATATACAGGCACAATTATATTTAATTTCATGTGGAGGTTTGGTTGGCCGGAAAAAGGGTCGAGAGCTAAACCCTTGACCCTATTGTTATGGGTATTCGATATAACCATGACCGTAAATATCGCAGGGCTAAACCATATAACTGTTGAACTATAATATATTTATTTTATAGTCATAACCAAAATATCCAATGGGGAAGGTCCACGGGTTTGAACCTGTGACCTTTCCCCCCATAACTCAATTTTTTGACCATCATGCCATAACTCACGGTTTGTTTAAACAAACCAACGAATTTGTATTAAAACTCGACTATGGATTTCATAGGGTAGTTAAGGGGCATGCCCTATTTAATGGATTTTGGCCCAAGAGGATGGGACACTCGTCATAATTACAGATATTATGTCTCGAAGTACATGCCCAAGGGTACAAGGTATTTGAGGCTACACTGTAAATCATGTCGAGAGGTCCCTTGACGAAATTTTAAGAACTTTATACTCAATTTTCATGTTTTTTTGCAAGGAATCCAATGGTGCATTATGTTTCTGCATTTGAGAATCATGTAAAAAGGTCATTGAAAAACACAAGCATTTGAGCATTAATAAAGAGGTCTCTATTGGAAGCGGACTCGGAGAGGTAGCCCAATTTGGCTGAACTCCATTATCAAACTTGTGTATGTGATTTCATTATTGTTGTTCAATTTGTGCTCAGTTATTTATAAGCCTTCTATCATTAAAGTGTATTTGGTTAGATAAGTATTTCACATGTAAATTACTAATAGTGAAGCGATCATTTTTATTTTGAATATCAAGTATATGTTTATATGTGTTAAAGACTAACTAGAATCTAAGGATTTTTTGGATCAATAAACCATGAAGTAATTGAATAAATTCTAAGGGGTTTAGAATGGGGATGTTAAAATAGGCCAAAATCCACCATTTGGGACCACTTTTTGGAGATTTTTGGGATTTCCAAAGGAGGAAAGGGTCCCCGAATGGAAAATATGGAAAAAAATATTTAACTGACATTTTGTATACCCATCAAGACAAAAAAAAATTGTTTGGTCAAGTTTTTCTAGAAGTGCATGGTTTGGGAGATAGTCAGTTTGACTAAAAAATCCAAATTTGGAAAAGGGGTGAAAAAGAACAAAGTTGTCATTTCTAGATTGTTGCAATTTTTTGCTGGATGAGATTGACAATTTCAGGGTTATTATAAATTCCTTATCATCATTGTTATCTATTTCTCATACAAAAGTTTATCTCTTTCCCAACATATTTATTTCTATAGGTATAAGAAGTTGGTGTCCGAGTTAGATTGCACTAGAATGAAAAATGTATAAAAAAGGGAAAATTAACAATATTCAAATGACTATAATTTTCTACTAAGAGCTCATAATTGAGAAAGAAAGAAATCATTGGAAATATCTTCGATGGGATAATCCATATATCAACCTATAAAATTGATCTAGGTAGTATAATTTATATTCAACACAAAAGAAGATGATTGGTGGCATTAAAGGCTAGAAAAATTTATGCATTATTTTATGGAACTGTTTATGTATATATTTTTGTCTAACATAAATTTATTTGCATGCACATTTTCTTGCATAATTTAGAGGTACAAGGAAATTTGGTTCCTATATGAGAACCACAGACATGGAAGATGCCCAAGGGTCCTACAGTCATGAAAATGAGTTCAGAAGGTTACCTGTCAGCATGATAAATGTTGAGAGAGATTCTAATGGAAGAAGAGACATGTGTGAGTCTATAACTATGAGAATCCTACATAGATAAGTGCATAATTATAGTCAAAACAACGAAAATATTATGAAATACCAGAAAGAGATACTTCAGAGTATGAACATGTTGCAGAAGCAAGCCAGTAAATACTTTGTCACAAAGCAAGCAACTAGTGTTAGACAAGTGACAACATCCAAGTCCCATAGAAGAAGGGATAAACATGGGAATGGCAGGTAGTCAAGGAGCATGAATAGGCATCATCGTTCCCCAGATAAATCCACTGGGAGAGGTCATGAAAGTTCACGGCCAAAGAGAATCCCAAGCGCGTCCCATGTCTGGAGACATAGGCGAAGGCCCGATTGAGGCATATTGCAAGGTGAACATAGGAAAATCAAGCCACCAACATTCAATTATGAGAATAAGAAGGGAGAAGAGGTTGAGACCTAGTTGTTGGAAATGAAGAAATATTTCTAGTTTCATGATTATCCCTCCAGGGTAGAAACAAGAATTGCAACCTACCACTTGCAAGGAAAGGCAACCATGTGGTGGGATTAGATTAAGCATGAAAAACAACTTGATGAGAGGAAGGTATCATGGAGGAAGTTCAAAGTATATTTCCAAGAGAAATATTTTTTTGAGCATTACTATGAAAGAAATATGAAAGAGTTATTTGATCTCAAGTTGGGAAGCATGACAATGGATGAATATGAGAAGAGATTCTTTGAATTATTGAAGTATGTGGACTTCAAAAAGGATGAGAAGGTCAAAATAATTTTTTTTCTAAGTGGGTTACCCTATTTCTATAGTTACAAGATACAATATGATAACCCTGGGACTTTGGAAGAGGCTAGAAGAAGAGAAAAACATATTTACAAGAAGAGCAGAGGGAGGCCAGTCTTTCAAAAGAATTGGAATGACAAGATGAAAGGCAATAAAAACTCACAATAAAAGCAACAAGGACAATCAACCTAAAATGATCACAAGACAACAAATTCATTCGGGAAGAGGCCAAGGAAATAACATGTACAATGTTGAGGATATGAGGGAAATCACTTATATAGGGACTTTTCTCACAAAGGTGAAAGAATGAGGATTGTCCACAACATTCAAGAGAATGAAACAATTGAAAACATGGAAGGAAGTATGTCAAGGATTTATGTAGCCTTGGACAAAAACAAAGAAGAGTATCAATCCTCCATGATTGGTAGTGGAAGGTAAGATTGATAACCATCCCATACGAATTTTAACTGATTTTGGAGCTAGCCATAGTTACATAAACTCTAACATTGTTGAAATATATTTTGGAGCTAGCCATAGTTACATAAACTCTAACATTGTTGAAATATTTCACCTACAAAGGATTAAATATAAGAAATATTGGTTAGTTCAATTAGCCACATGGGATAAGAGAAAGATTAATGAGTTGGTTAAAGATTGTCCAATAGACATGAATGGACTTGGCACAAAGGTAGATGTGAACATCATACAATTGGGTTCATATGATTGTCTAATTGGCATGGTTTGGTTGGAAAAACTTCATGCTATCCTAGACTATTACAAAAACACAATAATTTATCTTGATAAGGGAGGGAAACAAGGAAATATTGAAGGCATTCTAAGAGTTATAAATACTAGAGAAATTTCAGCCATGCAACTGAAAAAAGAGTTTTAGGAAGGGTTGTCATTTTTTTGCAGCACATATGCAAGAGGCAGCCAAAGATAAAGTGACAAGTATTGAAGACCACTCGGACTTAAAATATTTTGAAGATGTTTTTAGGGAAATCCAAGGATTGCAACCAAAGAGAGATGTTGATTTCTCTATTGATTTAGTGTCAGGAGTTGCCCTAGTGTTCAAGACACCTTACAGAATGAGCACACCATAATTGAAAGAGTTGCAGATGCAGCTTGAAGAAATTTTGAAGAAGGGTTATATACGCCCAAGTGTGTCGCCTTGGGGAGCCCCAATTATTTTTGTAAAGAATAAAGATGGAACCTTAAGGCTCTATATTTATTTCAGATAGATGAATAAGGTCACAATAAAGAGAAAATATCATTTGTCAAGGATTGATGTTTTATTTGATTAGCTGAAAGGTGTATGAATATTCAAGATTGACTTGAGATCAAGTTATCATCAAGTGAGAATAAAAGAAGAGGATATCAACAATACAACATTTAAGACAAGATATGGGAATTATGAATTTATAGTAGTGTCATTTGGGATATCAAATGCCCCAACAATTTTCATGTTCATGATGAATGGAGTGTTTAGGGAGTACCTGGACAAGTTTGTAATTGTTTTCGATGAATGGAGTGTTTAGGGAGTACCTGGACAAGTTTGTAATTGTTTTCTTAGATGATATTATCATCTATTCAAGGACAAAATAAGAACATGAACAACATTTAATAATGGTGCTGCAAGTTTTGAGAGAGCACAAGTTGTATCCAAAGCTAAGTAAGTGCATCTTTTACTAAAAGAAGATTCATTACTTGGGGCTTATTATTTCAGCAAATGGGATAACAATTGATCCTAAGAAAACAGAGTCCACTAGAGGATGGACAGTGCCAATAAATGTGATAGAGGTAAGATATTTCATGGGTCTTGCATGTTATTACCAAAGATTCATAAAGGGGTTTTCAAAGTTTGCAAGCCCAATCACCTATTTGCAAAAAAAGGGAGTGAAATTTGAATGGACTCCAAAATGTAAGGAAAGTTTTCAGCAATTGAAACATATTTTAACAAGTGCACCGATCTTAAAGATTGCAGATCTAGATTAATATTTTGTGGTGTGCACTGATGCATGCAAGGAAGGTCTTAGTGGTTTTCTCACTCAAAAGGATCATGTGGTGTTGTATGAGTATATAAAACTAAAAGAACATGAAAGGAATTATACTACACATGACTCGAAATTAACAACCATTGTTCATGCATTAATAATGTGGAGAGATTACCTCATGGTCGAAGATTAGAGCTAAGGACAGACCATTGTGGTTTGAAAATACTTTCCCATGGCCAATTTATATGGATTTATGTCTTCTCCTTATGCTATCCATCCATTTTTTTAACATTTGTTTGGACAACGAACATTAAATGCCAGACAAACTACATGGTTGGCTGGAACTTGTGAGTGAATATGACTTTGAAATCAAGCATATAAAAGGAAAAGTGGTTGGTTCACTCACCAGAAGAGGTCATGAAATTCATATTTCATCCATTATCATGTTCAACCAAAATATAAAAGACATAATTTTAGAGGCTGCAAATTCAGACCAACAATATGTAAAAATAAAAAATAAAACATTACAACAAGGAAATTTACAACATAAATATAATTATTATGACTTGAAATAGGATGGAATCCTCATGTGCAGATGGAAACTATGTGTGCCAAATTCATGAGAGATGA
The DNA here is from genome assembly GCA_900067695.1 of Picea abies. Classification (NCBI taxonomy): domain Eukaryota; kingdom Viridiplantae; phylum Streptophyta; class Pinopsida; order Pinales; family Pinaceae; genus Picea; species Picea abies. The sequence goes on from CBVK0101919213.1 coordinate 10,830, forward strand.
AAAATATAGTGTTGAGAAAATGCATAATGTTCCATACGTTGGACACCTAAGATATCAAAAAACAATTTAGAAACTGTAAGAAGATAATTCTTTTGGCTAGGAATGAAGAAGGAAGTGGCTAATTATATTGCTATATGCCTAGAATGTCAAAAGGTGAAAATAGAGCATAGAAATCCAATGGGGATGCTATAGCCATTGCCCATTCCTGAGTGGAAATGGGAAGTGGTTACAATTGATTTCATTACAAAGCTACCCAGAACTATGAAGAAAAATGATTCCATCATGGTGGTAGTGGATAAATTAACAAAGGATGCACATTTTATTCATATGAAGACCACAGACAAGGCAACAAATATTGCGTAGATTTAAAGGAAGTTTCCAGGATACATAGAGTGCCTAAGACAATTGTTTTAGACAAAGATCCAAAATTTACATCAAATTTTTGAAAAGGGTTATTCAAAGGCTTTGTGATGAATTTAAATCTCAGTACAATGTACCACCCAAGGTTAGATGGGAAAACCAAGAAGACTAACATAATCATTGAAGACATGCTCAGAATGAATGTGATGGACTAGCCATCAAAGTGGGAATATTATATCCACTTAGTGGAATTTTCTTACAATAATGGGTATCAAGCCTCATTAAAACATGAGCCCATTTGAAGCATTGTATGGTAGGAAGTGTAACATACCAGTGATTTGGGATAACCCAACAGACAGAGTTTTCATTGGGAAATAATTGTTAAGAGAAATGGAATAATAGATGGAAAAGATCAGGTAGAATTTAAAGACTACTTAGGACAGACACAAAAGTTATGTAGACAAGAACATAGTTTTTAAAGATTTTAAAGTGGGTGAACATGTTATTTTCAAAGTGAAATCAAAGAGAAGTTCTATAAGATTGGTTTGCTACCCAAAGTTGGTAGTGAGATATTTTGGGCCTTTTGAAATCTTAGAGAAGATAGGGCCAGTTGCATACATTCTAGAATTTCATGCATCCATGAGAGTGCATAATGTTTTTCATGTATCATTATTAAAAAAATATGTGCCTGACTCTAACCACATAATTGATTGGACTGTGATCGAGATGGAAAACGAAGGGGATTTATGGGTGGAACTATTATACATCATGGACCAGAAAAGTCAAAGTGATCCAAAACAAATCCATATGGATGGTAAAGGTTCAATGGAACTGCTATGGTCCTGAATATGAAACATGGGAGCATGAACAAACTATGTGGGAGGAATACCCACAAATTTTTGTCAAGACTACATTTTGGGAAACTAAAGTTTTGGAGCCATATCTTAGAATTCTTGGTCACCTGTGTTGATAGCCCTGATAAAAGAATGGTGTATCCCGATGGATTGAGGACACTAAAGGGGTCACATTCCTTGGGTCAACAGGTTGAGAAGAACAAGAGATTATGGTTGGGACTAATGTTGGAGAGTAAAAGATTTCATAATTTTATTTTTTGAATATTACGATGTAAGTTTGTATATGTATTTCAGCATGGTGTTGTGCACCAAGGACAATGGACAATTTTAAGGGAGGGGAATGTAACATCCCCACTATAAACCCCATTTTAATTTATGCATAATGTAGATGTGAATATGGCAATGGCCAAGAAATGTCATATGCAAAATGTATTTTATGATTTTAATAAATATAATGTGATACCAATTGTTGGGAATATGGATAGAGATGGGGGATTATTAATCTAAAAAAGAGGGGGATTCTCTGGGAGTGTCTAAGAGAGGTTCAAGGAGGAAAATTAATTGTGGGTATTAATCCAAACACATATTTCAAAAATTTGTTATCATTGGGGTAGCTTCTATTTTCTATTTGAGTGTATGAGAGCCCAATCATTAAATACCTATCAAGGGGTGGGTGTAGAAGTCACATCTCATAGTTATTGGAAACATGGTGCTGAAGTACAATCGACACTGAAAAGAGTGTGTACTATGCAGTCAACTGTCTTGGAAAAATAAAGTAAATTTGTATGGGGAGAATAAACAATTTTTTTTCACATTCAATTTTTTGGCATGAACAACAAGCAGGGAGCATGGAGAAAGAGCACTAGATCTAGACCAAGAATTCTGGGCGAATTTTGAAGCATGCTAGAGTGTTTTTTGAACATTCTGGAGCTAAAGATGGAAGATACAAGTTGTCAAACATGAAGAGTGAACTCATGTGGGAGTTGCAGTAGAACAACACTTTTTTTTGTTGGTTGCTAGTATTTTTCCTAGAAGTGAGTTCTCTTGAGTTCCCAACAGAGAGATTCTTGGTTATCTATGCCAGAGAGACCCTAATAAACGAATGTGATGCACGATGAATTGCGAGAAGTGAATGGGTACATTCCTTGGTTTGGACAGGTCAAGAGGACAAGAGCTAAAGGAAATCTAGGATAGTTGTAGGAGAATACCAATGGGTTGTGAGGTTTTGAGCTATGAGTGAACTGTGAAAGACACCCTTCTTTTGTGGATTTCTAGCCCCAAATTGGGGGTGAATTGGTGTTGATATTTGGAACAACAAGTCTATGGTTGGATGGAACGTCCTTCCCAGGAAACCGATTGCACAAACGTTTTAAGAAAAGATAAGTGTTTGTCTAATTTTTGAGTTATTTTATGAGTTTAATTACTATGCTTAACACTGTGTATGTAAATGGTTTATTTGTTGTTGTGAATGTGTTTATTAGCTGCATTTATGTTCAATTGAAAAGTTGTAGCTGCATTTAATTATGTGTGAGAATATAGTTGAATATGTGTTTAATTTGTAGCTAATAAGCTACATGAATTAATTGGTAGAAGAAATTTTCAAATTTATGTGTTTTTTTCAAGTAATGCTCCTCGGTTACGCTGGGGGATGTAACAACATGGCCATTACATTTTTAACTTTATGTAACCACACCATAGCATGCTTTTATGCTCTAATTATGATTTGTGGGAATTTATGTTTAAAATTTGCATTTATTATATATTCATGCACCATTTTGCATATATACTTGCTTCATCCTCATATAAATTATTGAACTAAGCTTGATACTTAACTACTTAATCAAATATAGCACTTTGTTGTTTAGTTTTCATTTGAAGATTCTATCTCATGTACTTGGAATATTTGTTTCTTGAGAATTTAAATTTTCATCATATATACACGAAAATTTGTCAATTAATAAACTTTCTTCTATTAAGTTTATTTTTCGATTAACTTGTTACAAGCATCCATTCCATTCATCAAATTAAATTTTAAAACTCTCACATTATAGGGATGATTTTAGGGGCTAAATTTCGCTCATGGGCTAATTTTCTAT
>CBVK0101921264.1:1203-12902 GCA_900067695.1 Picea abies
AAATTCCTTTGTTTTCCAGCTGCAACTGGAAGGAGGCTCCAACCCCCTATTTTCAGGCTACAACCTAAGGGAATATACAACTCCCCAATTCTATAGCTACAACCAGAAGGAGGATACAACCCACTATGTTATTCAGCTACAACCGAAAGGTGGCTATAACCACCAATCCTTGCCCTGTCTTACCACCCTAAAGTTCAATTCCTAATAGATGAATAGACCACTACCACATTGTCACTGTGAGATATACCATTGCAAACCTATACCAATATATACAAATAACTTGTAACCAACTTGTACCAATAGCCCATGATCAACATATACCTATAACCTGCCTGTACCAACAAAAACTAACAGGTACATGACATGTTTGTGCTACAGCTCATGTATGTACGTGCCCTGTCTATATTGTATCCTGTGTATGTACGTGGCCTTTCTATACTGCAACTTGCATACACCTTATGAGAATTAGGGTTTTCACCTTTCTAAACTCTGACCCTTTGATTCCTCTATCACATCAAATTGCAACCTATTACTGTGTCCAACCTGTAACTCTATCCTATGCATACATCTTCATACATATCCTTTAACCAAATGCATCTATGCCTCTCTATTCATGTTCCATACATGTGTATACAATCATGATCAAGTGTAATAACCCTCACATGGACTAGACATAAAAAACTCACTGATATGCAGCCTCACACAACACAATTAACTTCACAACCACTTCACAACCAAAAACCCTCATCCATATACCAATAAATACTAGCTATGTCTTAACACTTGAACCAACAAGATGTACCAATGAATAATACCAACATACCAATGTTGTATTTATGTATATCTAACTCATACCATAGGTGCCATACAACCAACAACCTCTCTATGTAAAAAACTCAAACTCCCATAACCATATCTCATGGAGACAACAACATCCAATTACACATAAGAATAAGATATACCTTTTAAATATGTAGATATATTTATTGTACTTGATCACTTTAGACCTTCCCGGGAGCTTCCTTTTAGACTTTGAGAATATTGTACCATCAAAAAATCAATATTTCATGGATTTTCCCAAATGTACGTGCCCTATTATATTGCCAGTCTACGTACGTATGCACCCTTCGCCATTGCAACCCGTGTCTTTTTTTTCTTTGTTTTTAGTATTTGTACAATTCCAAAATTTTTACCATCAACCCTTCGTGCTTCCTCATAATTGCGTAACTTCAGATGTGTCAATGAGTACCCGAAATAAACCTTACATAATAATATATATTCAATGTTCTCAATAGGTTCTAATAGGAGACCCTTTCTCTCTTATTTATACTCTTCAAGTAGCGTCCTCAAGGGGTTACCTTCTAACCAACTTAACCCAACTTCCCTCTTTTAGGGATAACCACTTCTAACCACTTGTGCACTTACAACCATTTTATCCACAAATAGTAAGTTCTCCACTTCTAGTTGCAACTAATTTATTTTTAATTAATTTCTTAATGCAACCACTTAACCCAAGATTAAATCCTAGTTTCACCCACTTGACTAGTCAACTTCTTCTAGGTGTTTCTAGAATAATTTGACTTATTTGACCTTCTAGGGGCTTATAGTAAACTCATGAGGGTTCTCCAAATTCACAAGGCCATAAATTTCTAACTATGAGGAGTTATGTGACATTCCACATATCACTAGAAATGGAATGACATGTACTAACCATCTAGAATAGTATTACCTACATATTCATTGATATTCATGCCTTTCTACCTCAAACAAACTTGGGTCCCTTAACCATACTTCTATGGCTAATAGAATTTTCTACCGGACTTGCTTCAAGGGTTGACATCAATGACAACCAACCCAATTAATAAAAAATATCCCCCTTTGACATTGATGCAAACACTCTGATGAAATACTGAATTCATATCGCTCATGCTCCCCCTAGAATCATGTCTATGTGCTCTCTCCAAACATCTAACTCTCTCTCCATGCATATGAAGAATCTCTCCCCCTTTGACATCAATGGAAAATGTAACCCATTGGGGTTTCTCCCCCTGATTGAACAGTCCCTGGGTATAATCCCCCTGATTGATCTCTCCCTAAGACTGCACTGAACTGAACTCTCCCAAACTGACCTATTCTCTTGATGGTACTTCCTCATGTAAATCTAATACATATAAGATAATAATTCAAAATCATTCATTTTGGAGTATAAATTACTCCAAGTCTTTGTCAAAAATACTCAAAATCTTCACTTGGAAGTGATTTTGTAAATATATCTAGAACCAGTTCTTTTGTTCCCACATAGTCAACTCTGATGTTATTCTCTGCAGCATGTTCCCGCAGAGAGTGAAACTTGATCGGAATGTGCTTCGACTTGGAGTGCATCACTGGATTCTTTGAGATACTGATGGTGTTGTTGTTGTCACAAAATATTAGAATGGGATCACCATACTCAAATTACATATCTTTCAATGTTTGTTTCATCCATAAAACCTATGTACAACATGTTGTTGCTACAATATAATCTGCTTCAGATGCAAACAATAATACTGGTGATTGTTTCTTTCTTATCCAAGATACCAAACACTCACCTATGTAGAATGTTTCTCCACTTGTACTTCTCCAATCATTAATGAAACCTGCCCAATCTGCATCCATGTAAGAAATAAGTGATATATCCTTTCCTTTTGGATACCATAATACAAACTCTTTTGTACCCTTGATATACCTAAATACCATATTTCCTGCTAGAACATGTGATTCCTTTGGTGCTTCTTGAAATCATGCTACCTATCCAACTACTTGCATCACAATTGGTTTGAAAATCGTCACATAAAACAAACTTCCAATCATTGGCATGTACTACCTCTGATATGTAGCCTTTGAATCATCAACTTTACTTATCTTGAAACTAGTTTGCATAGGAGTATTGACTGGTTTGCAATCTTCCATTCCGAACCTCTTTAGAATTTCTCTTATATACTTAGTTTGAGAGATACAAATTCCTTGGCTTCTTTGGCATATTTGAAGACCCAAGAAGAATTATAATTCTCCAAGTAATGAAATCTCAAACTCATTCTGCATATCCTTTGAAAATTTTTGGCTCATCATGTCATCATCACTACCAAAGATAATATCGTCAACATAAACTTCAATTAAAAAATACTATCTTGATTTACCTTGATGTAGAGGTTGTTGTCTTCATTTCCCTTTATGAATCCTTGCTGCTATAAGTATTTATTTAGTCTAGAATATCGTGCTCTGGGAGCCTATTTGAGACCATACAAGGTCTTCTTCAACCTGCAAACATAATTTTCATTATCTGACAATTGAAATCCTTCTGGTTTCTCAATGTGACCTCTTCTTCTATCTCTCCATTAAGGAAGGATGATTTCACATCCATCTAATACACTTTAATATTATTGGAGAATGCATAATATAGAATCAATTTGATTGCTTCCATTCTGGCAACTGGGGAATGTATCTCTTCAAAATCAATACCTTCAATTTGACCATATCCTTTACATACCAATCTTGCTTTGTTCCTAGTAACCTGTCCATCTTCGTTCAATTTGTTTATGAAGACCCACTTTGTAACAGTCAAATTCTTGTTCCTTCACCTTGGAACCACTTCCCAAGTGTCATTCTTTTCTATCTTATCTAGTTATTCAACCATTTCCTTACTCTAGAGTTCATCCCTTCTGGTTTCTTCAAAGCTATTTGGCTCAATTGTAGATAATAATGCTAGGTGTTTTTGTTCTGGTGAGAGAATTATTTTTATGGTTTCAACTCCTGCATCCTTATTCCCTATAATCTAACCTAATGGATAATTCTTCTGTACTTATCTGCTAGGGGTATTTGGAGGTGCATGTAGATATTGTTTTTCCACTTATGATTGTCCTTATTTTTCTTCCTCTTCTGCTTCTTCTTCAGAAACTTGTTCCAATGAGTCTTTGTTTTCTTCCCTTATTTTTCATCCACCTCTCATCAATGGTCACATTGATAATTTCCACTAATTTGTTGAGTCTTGGATTGAAACACTTGTATGATTTTCTTGAACTTGAGTATCGAACTAGTATTCCTTTATCAAATCAAGAATCAAACTTTCCCATTATGTTGTCTTCTTTTTTGATTAGCATTTTCTTCCAAAAACTTTGAAATGATACACATTGGTTGGTCCTCCTTTCCATAGCTCATAAGGATTTTTATCACTATTTTTTCTGAGCATTACTCTGTTTTAAATACTAATTTCTATATGCATTGCATGTGCCCAAAATACATCTGTTAACTTGGAATCCATCAACATTGTTCTGGCCATTTCCTGTACTATCATGTTCTTTCTTTCAACAACTCCATTTTGTTGAGGTGTCCTGGCTGTCGAAAACTGTCTCTTTCACCACAGAATCTCATAAAGTATTTTGATGTAAATTCCACACCATTTTTAGGTAGTAAACACTTGATCTTTGAATCTATTTCATTCTCAACCATTTCCTTGTATATATTGAAGTTTTCAAATGCTTCTGACTTCTTCTTGAGAAAACACACTACAATCATTATTGTATAATCATCAACCAATAGCATAAAATATTTCTCACCTTTTAACCCTTTTGTTCTTGTTGTTCCAACTAGATCAATATGCACAAGTTAAAAAGGCTTTGTTGAGGAGTGCTCCTTTGTTTTGAACTTGGTATTGGTTTTCTTTCCTTGTAGACAATTCTTGCATAAGATATTTGCTAGTTTTGAAATCTAGGGAATCTCTCTCACTGCTTCCTTTTTTCCAACCTTGAAAATATTATCGAATTTTATGTGACCCATCCTTCTGTGCCATAACCAAACCTCATCTTCCTTACCTAAGAAACACTTTTCTTTTCCAATTTCATTTAACACATATATGTTGCTTGGATTTCTTGTAGCTATAGCTACTAACTTTCCCAAACCTACTTTTCTTATTTCACATTTATATGAGTCAAACACAAGTTTTTTCCCTTGATCACACATTTGACTTATGCTCAGAATATTATGTTTCATGTCTTCCACTAGTATAAAATTCTCTACCTTGGCTTCCTTGTTTCCAATCTTAACTATGCCTCTTCCTATAATCCTGGCTGAGTTTTCATTCCCAAATGATATTGATCCATCTCTTTCCTTATCAATGTCAGAAACTTATTCTTATCACCTATCATATGATTTGAGCAACCACTGTCAACATACCAACAATGTTTCTTTTGTTGAGCTTGTAAAGCGAGAGTACATTCTTCATTGTTGTACTAATTATGATTTCTTACCCATATTATTTGTGTTTCCTATCTGTGACTGTTATTATTTTGTTGTGGTTCTCTTGGAGGGGCTATCATTCTACAATATTTGGCCATGTGTCCAAATTTGTTTCACTTGTAACATTCCATTTCAGTACTCAAGGATTCAAACCTGTTGTAGCTTCTGTTATGTGTGTCACTAGGCCTTCTTGAATAATAATTCTATGTATAACTTTCATAATTGTTTATGTTCCTGTTATTTTATCTGCAATTTACAGCCTTATATCCAAAATTATTACATGAATAACATAAATTGAGAAAGATAGTTTGATACCTAGGAGTTGCGGATATTCGAGGATAAGTTACTCTTTTGAACTCTTCTTCTTCTTGAGGCCATCTTGTTTCTAACTGTCGTTGATTATGAAATATGAATCTTCTTGGTGGAGGAGTGTCTCTATGATCTTCATTGTGGATATTCTTGTCTTATTATCTTCTTCTCTTCCGTTGGAAACTTTGACTATCTCTGCATAACTTATTTTTTTTGTTTCCTGGTGTGTCGTTTTGGAGCTTGAACCCGTTTCTGTCTAGGTGTATCCTAGTCTAGACTTATCATAATGTGGCCTTTAATTTCTAATGATCTTTTCCAAAAATTTAACATTGTTCTGTATTTTTTTATTTTGAAGGTATTTTCTTAGTGTGACAATATCTGCCTCCATATTCCCAATGATCCTGTCTCTTTCTTCTAACTTCCCTTTGAGTGCTTCTTCAATCCTTTTATATTCTTCTATCTGAACCTTCAAATTTGTGATAATCTGCTCTAGTTCTCCAGAGTTTGAATTCAGAGTGTCTTCTTTCTTCTTGAGATCTACCTAGAGCTTCTTGTTTTTCTTCTTTTCCCTTTTTATATCTTCAATGGCACTCATCAGTTCTTCCATGAGATCAACTTCTGCCTCTTAATAGTCATTTTCATATTCTTCTTCATCGAATCCTTCTTCATTAGAGTTTTATACTACCATAAATAATACTCTTTCAGTATCATTGTTGCTAACTTCATCTTCATTTGACAAGGAGATGACTTCCTTGGTGCAAAGAATTTTCTTGAAGAATTTATTTTTGTATCTTTTTTTTTTTATGTAGTTGTTTCTTCTTAGCTTCATATTCTTCATTTATTTTCTTTTTCTTGTGGGGACATTTGTTATAAAAATGACCAATACCATCATAGTTAAAACAAATTAATGGAAGCATACCTTTGTACTTGTTGATTCCTGATTTTAGCCTTCTAACAAAGTTGGCTACTTTCATCATCTTCTGAATCATTGTTGTTGTTGGATTATGAATTTGGATATTGCTGGAGAAATGACTTTGATTGTTTCTTGTTACCTTTCTTTGTTTTCTTAGATGCTTTGAATTTTGTTTCCTTTGTAACTAGATTGTCTTGTTCTGTCCTCATTTCATAAGCTGTGAGTATCCCATGTAGCTCGTCCATTGTCATTGTATCTAGATCCATTATTTCTTCTAGGGTTGAGATATTTGATTCAAATCTCATTGGTAGAGATATTAATGCCTTTTTAACAATGACCAATTCCTTTATCGCATCTCCCAAGCCTTTTATGTCATTTACTACCTCATCGATGCATAGAAAGTAGGCCGTTATATTTTCATATTCATTCATCTTCAATTGTTTGAAATTTTCTCTGGAAATTTGAAGTTTGGCTTCCTTAACCTTTTCATCTCGTTCGTAGATAGTCTTTAGTTTGATCCACATCTATTTGGTAGATTCACAATGCATAATTTTTGTAAATATTGATTCATATACACCATTCTGAATAGACAATGCATAATTTTTGTAAATATTGATTCATATACACCATTCTGAATAGATTTCTGGGATATTGAATTATTTTATGTGAGTTTATTTTCATCCTTGTCTGTTGGAGGAGTAGATGGTGCTTTGTATCCATCCACCACTGATTTACAAACATCAAATCCCTAGGCATGTATGTATGTATGTATTTTATTGCTCTAGAGTGCATACTTCTCACCATTAAACTATGGTACCCCAACTCTAGCGCGATCCATGATATCCTTATAGTGGTTAAACTATGTCTTGAAGGACCAACTCCGATACCAATTGTTGGATTACTGAGAGGGCGGGGTGAATCAATAATAGATATTATTAATCCTTTGTTCTTAGGCTACAAATAAAATGTGGATAAAACCACGTATCCTTTCCCTATCCTTCCTCCCTAAAGTTAAATTCCAACTAGATGAAGAGATCACTCCCACACTGTCACTATGAGATATACCACTATAAACATGTACCAATCTGTACCAATAACTTGTAACCAACATGTACCAATAGCTTGAGATCAAACTATACATGTAACCTTCCTGTACCAACAAAAACTAACAGGTACATGACCTATCTATGCTTCATCTTGTGTATGTATGTGCCATGTCTATACTGCAGCCTCTGTATGTACGTGACCTTTATATACTGCAATGTGCGTACACCTTCTGAGAACTAGTGTTTTCAACTTTCTGAACTCTGACCCTTTCTTGCCTTTATCACATCAACCTGCAACCTATCACTGTTTCCAACTTGTAATTGTTCCCTATGCATACATATTCATACATATCCTTTAACCAAATGCATCTATGTCATTCATACATATCCTTTAACCAAATGCATCTATGTCTCTCTAGTCATGTGACATACATGTGTATACAATCATTATCAAGTGTAATAACCCTCACATGGACTAGACATAAAAAAATCATTGATATGAAACCTCACACAATAAAATTAACTTGAAAACCACTTCACAACCAAAATCCCTCATCCATGTACCAAGAAATAATAGCTATGTCTTAACACTTGAACCAACAAGATGTAACAATGAATAATACTAACATACCAGTGTTGTATTTCTGTAGATCTAACTCATACCATAGGTGCCATACAACCAACAAACTCTATAAGGAAAAAACTCAAAATCCCATAACCATATATCATGGAGACAAGAAAATCCAACTACACATAAGAATACAACATACCTTTTGAATCTGTAGATAGATCTGTTGTACCTAATCACTGTAGACCTTCCCGGGAGATTACTTTCAGACTCTGAGAATTTGGTACCTTTAACAACTCAATATTTCATGTATTTTACCAAATGTATGCAACTTGCTATACTTCTAGCCTACATACATACATGCCCTATTATACTTCCATCCTCCATATGTATGTGCCATTCTCCACTGCAACCCATGTACACCTAAAAAACTAGGTTTTGTTTTCCATTATTTGTGCAATTCCTAAATGTTCGTCGTCAACCCTTCATGCTACCTTAGACTTGTGTAACTTCATATGTGTTAATGAGTACCTGCAATAAACCTTACAAAATAATAGATATTCAATGTGCTCAATATGGGCTAATAGGATACCCTTTCTCTCTTATTTATACTCTCCAAGTAGCATCCTCAAGGGGTTACCTTCTAACCAACTTAACCCAACTTCCCTATTTTAGGGCTAACCCACTTCTAACCACTTGTCCACTTACAACCATTTTATCCACAAATAGTAATTTCTCCACTTCTACTTGAAACTAATTTATTTTTAATTAATTTCTTAATGCGACCACTTAACCCAAGATTAACTCCTATTTTCACCCACTTGACTAGTCAACTTCTTCTAGGAGTTTCTAGAATAATTTGACTTCTTTGACCTTGTAGGGGATTCTAGTAAACTCATGAGGGTTCTCCAAATTCACAAGGCCATAACCTTCTAACTGTGAGGAGTTATGTGACATTCCACATATCACCGGAAATGGCACAACATGTACTAACCCTCTAGAATACTATTACATGCATATTCATTGACCTTCATGCCTTTCTACCTCAATCAAACATGGGTCCTTTAACCATACTGTTGGGGCTACCATAATTGCTTCAAGGGTTGACATCAATGACAACCAACCCGATTAATCAACATTGAAAATATTTTTTATGGACCTCGACCATTTTAATATAAGAGTTAGCATGGCATCATGGAGGAAAGATCATTGATAAGGATCAAATAGTATGAAGTGTCTTGGATGGTGGATTGGGCCTCTACCCTTTTAGATTTATGGACTAGGTTTCTTTGTGGGAAATTGGTTCACTGGGAAAATGAAATTTCCCAATCCCCATGAATGGTGGATCTGGCCTCTACCTTTTTAGATCAATAAAATAGCTTACTCCACATGAGATGTGTTCATTGGGGAAATATAAAGTCATAATCCCCATTAATGGTGGATTGAACCTATTCCATTTTAGATCATTAATGTACTAGGTTGCATCGTAGGAGATCTTCTGAGTGGGGAAATGAAAATTTCCAATTGTTATGAATGGTGGTTTTGTGGCATGATATTTTAGATCAAGGGATCATGTTGCTTCATAAGGATGAAGCTTTGTATGGAATAAAATAAACAAAATGTTGCAAATGGTGGATGAGGGCCCATCCAAAACCATACCAAATTCACATATAAATTTTGGGGTGGCTCTTCTTGGGATATGATAGGTGACCATGGTGGGCCAATGTCACTTAAATCAACGTTAGGAACCAACTCCTTTAGAATGATAAAAATTCAATGAATACAAATCCATATCTAGGGGGAAACCTCCTTTTACAATATATTCAATGTACAAGATGATATAATATGATACCAAGACTAGGTATCCTTGGTATATATATAGTAGACAAAGGGTACAATTATAATGAAAGGGTACAATGAAGGGTTCTAGCCTACATACAAATATAACACTAGAAATGTAATAATTCAATATCTAGGGCTTAATAAGGGGTTTTATAATTAACATGGGATTTTTCTAGGGATTAGCATGTCCGGATTAGCATGTCATTTCCCTTCAAACAAGTGTTTTTCTCAACACTTGACTAACTACAGGTGTTGTTGCATTAAGAACTCATCTTCCCATGTTGCCTCTTCCACTGGTAGGTTCTTCCATTTGAAGAGGTACTTAGTAATTGATTGATTTCATAGCCACTTAATCCTTATTTCAAGGATTTTTTCTGGTGCTAGTATGATTTTCCCTTCTTCATTACTCTTTGGTAAAATATTTTGGATTGGGATCTTGTCATTGATTACCTTATTTAAGCAAGAAACATCGAATACTGGATGTACATGTGAATATGGAGGAAACTCCAATTTGTAATCCATAATTCCAATCATTTGGAACAAATTATAGGGGCCTGTTATCGCACAATTTGTACTTTCCCAAATCCCAAGGCAGGTGAGGGAGATTGGAGTAAAAAATAAGACATCCTACCATTGTCACCTCAGTAGGATATCCCCACATTTTAGGAGTAGAAAGAGGTATACCCCAGAGGAGGTGTCCCGAATGGCCTAAAGGGTTGGGTAAGATAAGGATAAGGAAAATAACCCCCCCCCTCTAACTATTCACCAAAGTTAAGGGTGTCTACATCTGAGGAATTGAGGAAAAAGAAGAATGTCGGTGTACCTGCCTAGAATAAGAACAATATAAAATGTATGCACAATTTCCAAGTACCAAATGATAATAAAATCCTCAAATATGTTAGACAATAAAAAAATGAAGTTTTTGAAAAAAAAATCAACAATTTATCAGTTTACAACAACAATTAATGTTATGTAATAGCCACAAAAATTAGTGCTCAAAATTGCAAGAAAATACTATGAAAACTTTGCATTTATCAAGTAGATTGTTTAACAATTATCACAATCAATTTTTGAGTGAGTTAAATGTGAGTTATGTATGTGTATGCAACAAATTAGTATGGATTAATATGGATGTAGAATTTATTTTCAACAACAACAAGTTAACTAGTGAATTAGTCTAGTTTAGAGTTAGTAGAATTTAGCAAGAGCTTCAAGGAAGAGAGTTTGAGTGTTTGTTTGATCAATCATTCACTAAAGAAAGTGGAAAAGTGCCTTTTTGGGCTTATGGAGTCAATAAAACAACAAAAAAACTTGGAGAAAATAGCAATGATAATACTTGCCAAAGGAAAAGAGGTGGATGCAAGAGGTGTTGGATCTTCAAGGCCTACATCCAAATCTTGAAGACAAGTTCACTAGAGAGTAAGCACTTTTGGGCCCTAGTGAACCTTCCTTCCTCAGACTATTAAAAATATATTATGAAATAAGAAATTATAATGAAGCTATTAGAGTGATATCACTTTAGGGATATAGTAGTCACTTCTAAACAAGGTATACTTGACAAATTTAAATAAGCAGAAAAGCTAGAGAGAGAAAGAAGCAACTTGTGTTTCTCTCCTAGGGTTTAAGCAAGAAATCTCATAATATTCAACATGAAATAGGTAAAATTTACAACAAGAATTTATTATATGAACAAATTTCATATTTCTACTTACTTCACCAAGAATAATCAATCCAAACCCTAGTTGAAGAT
>CBVK0101921301.1:0-10393 GCA_900067695.1 Picea abies
ATCTGGGCGCGCCAGGATCAGCCGCTCAAATCCACGCGCTTCTTACCGCATCACGCCAAAATGTCATATCATCGCCCAACTTGGGATAAAAACACCTGATGGGTTTTTTCAGCCCCCTTCTTTCATTTTTTCACCAGAATGCCACTTCCTAGGGAAAACACCCCACGATCAATAATATGTGCTAACGGAGTGAGCGATTAGAATTGGGATTGAGATGGTGGAGCTACCTCTAGGCAAAGGGCATGAGTAGTACTTCCTTGGAACTTATTATGAAAATTCATGTTGGTGAGGAATATTCATAGTGGTCTATCATGGTCATGTCATACATAGTCCACCCCAAAATGACCATAAAAACACTTTTTAGGCAGAATTGGGATTGAGATGATGGAAGAGATGGTGGAGCTACCTCTAGGCAAAGGGCATGAGTAGTACTTCTTTGGAACTTATTATGTAAATCCATGTTGGTGGAGAATATCCATAGTGGCCTACCATGGTCATGTCATTCATAGTCCACCCCAAAATGATCATAAAAACACATTTTAGGGAGCCCTTGTAGAGCCACACCATGAGCCCACCGTAAAAGGGAGTTATAGTGATCACCACCTCTAGAAATTCCATGTATGTTGTGATGAAGACGTTGATGTCACCACCAGTGGAGTGGTGAAGGCGATGGACACGTCAATACAGAGATTTGACCTTGTGAAGAACCATGTTCGCCACCCAATAGTAGGTGTCATGGATATCCAATAGAACTTCCAAGTCCCGCTCAAGTCCAAGCTTATGAAGGCACTTTCAACTTATGAAAGCACTCCCAACATTTTTTTTTTTACACCGATACTTCTCATTCATATTTTCATAGGTATTAGAACAATCCTTCCCCTCTAGTTTCACCAACAACTGTGAAAAGATGGAAACCACCTTCAATGAACAGATAAAGACTCAAAAATGACAATCATAAACAAAATAACAAATTGAAACAAACCAAACAAAATAGAACAAATAACATAACAAGCAATCGGTTTCAAAATGACAAATAAACCAGAAGTAATTATCCCAAACCCAATAACTTAGAACAATTAAATTTTTTACTTAAAACAACTAAGTTTAAAAAATAAAAACTCTCCTTTAAAAATATCTGGAATATAATTAATTATAATAAAATAAATAAATTTTGATATACTAATTCTTCAAAAAACAACTAACAAGATAAATATCATGTCAACATCAAGAAATCAAATCAAGATGTTAAAAACAACTTGTTTTGATGACTAATAATTGTGAGAGTACTTGGTAAAGAATCTCAATTTGATCTTTTAATGAAGGATTAAAATGATTAATATTCATATGTACAAATATTTTTAATTTTTATTTATCTTAAACATTTTTGTGGTTGCAAAGCGTACGATGTTAACTGTTAGAATGAGACAAAGCTGATGATAGCAAACACCTTGCCAAGAAAAGACTTGAGTTTGAGCTTTTAGCTAAAGGATCTTGAGTTTTCGTACATATTATCATTGCGTATAAAAAAATTAAAATTATTATAAAGATAACAAAAATGTTTTTTAATTAGAAATAAAGCTTTTTTAATTATAGGTTTTTAATTTTTATAATCTTTATTTTTTTAAGTTACAAATAAGTGGTTAGGGTTAGCTAGTGTTAATGGTTTTCATTTTAAAAGAGCATTTTGTTAATTTCTTGGAACACAAATAAGTGGTTAGGACTATGTGTCAATTAGGTTTAGTTTGGGTGGTCGAGAGGAATGAGTGTTATCCTCCCCACCCACGTTCAATTCTCGCAAGTGACATGTTCAGTTCATAACGAGTATAATGTTGTAATGGTTTTGAGCTTTGTTGTTGACCGGCCTTATGCCCTGAAGATTCAAGGGTTTACCTTGGGTACCATTCTTGAAATGAGAGGAAGGAGTATAATGTTGTAATGGTTTTGAGCTTTGTTGTTGACCGGCCTTATGCCCTGAAGATTCAAGGGTTTACCTTGGGTACCATTCTTGAAATGAGAGGAAGTACTTGGGTGTTTTCCTTGGGCAATGTAACATGGAAAAAAATTTGGTTAAGACTATGTGATGTTTGATGGTTCATTTTTGTCAATTAATTTCAAGGCACAAACAATTGATTAAGATTAGGTGGTGTTACTAGTTTTCCCATCAAGAACCATTTCACAAATTCCCCTTAAGACACATGTAAGCAGTGAGGACCACATGGCATTTAATGGTTCACATTTAATGGTAGTTTCATTAATTGACTTGAGATACAAATAAGCAATTAGGATTATGTGGTGTCAATGGTTTGTCTTCGAGGCCATTTTTCTTGAAACACAATAAGTAGTCGAGGCCATCTTGTTGCATTGATAGAAGCACGGTGGACTACACAACCCATTATAAATAAGATGTGTAACGTAACAAAGTGCTAATAAATTAAAATGAAAGAAATGTTGAGTTCAATATTTAAAGTGAAAAAACAAGAACCAGTCATAAAAATTAAAAGGGATATAAAATATATCAACAATAATAATAAAAAGAGTACAAGAAAAATCCGAACATAATAATAAAATAAACAAGCACAAGTCCATCTTAACCTCAATTTTTTAGATACTAAAAATCATTATAATAAAATAAACCAACATAAATCTATCGTATCTTCGATATTTTAACTACCAAGAAGAACAATAATGCTTAATAAATTTTGACAACCAAATATCAATGGTTCTTTTGAAAAGTTGGGATGTTTTCAAATATCCATTGCTTCCAACATTGGTTAAGAAAATATTATTGAAAGAGCTGACATAAATATGATCTTGCAATTAAGGTTCTTGTATTGAACCATGTCCTTGATCACCGGGAAAGTTGAATCAATACGTTCGTATTTGTTTTTTTATCATAAATATGTAAAAATTATTATCAATGTGTGAAACAACAAAACCCCCATCCTCATCAAGCACCTAGAGAATATTTCTTTCTACTTTTCCAAATACAGAAATGTGGTCATGATATTCCATGATATCATTGGGGTGAACATGTTGTTAGATCGTAATGTCCCTTAATATCATTGGGTTGAATGTGTTGTTACATAATGTGTGTTGAGTATGTGTTATATTATTTGCACGATTGACCCCGTATGTTGTGCGTTGCTTTGAGAGTGGGGAAAGGCTACTTGAAGTTTGGCAGCAAACAATTAATTTTTCAATAAGTGTGTCCCCATATATATTTTGGGATAAACAACTCCTTGTGATGTAAATGGTGACAAGCCATGTTTGTGGTATAGTTGTGATGTGAATTATGATAAGCCATGTCACATTTATATTTGGGTTAGATAAAGATCATTCAAATTGTATTTACTTTTCTCGATAAAAAAATCTAACAAAAATTTGATCACATTTTTTTAGGCATGATGTGAACTAAAGGTGAACACTTTTGAGAGTTTACATTCATCCCAAGGTATGGTGGTTGTTGTTCAGTTAATTAACAATGCAACCTCATCAAGCAGTTTGAGATAGATGCAAACTCTTAACTATCCCTTGAACTAAACATTTATTAAATCATATCTAAGACTTGTATCATTGTGTATAGTTTTTTTGAGATGAATCACAAATTTCAATCATTGCAAAACTACAAATTTATCAATTCAAAGCTACAATCTCAACAATGAGGGAATCTAGTTTCTCAAACTTTATTTCATCGCGTAGCCCAATCAAACTCAAGTTTAACGCTTAGCCAAGGCTCATGCTAGCAACAAAACTCCACAACAAATTAAGCGTTGAATACATGACTTCTTACCCTTTAATTTAATTTATCTCTTAAAGTATGTGCACTCCTCTTCAATGCAACATCTAGGCTACCATAAACTTCTAGAAGTATGAGAGGATATGAGAGTGAGATGTGTGTAGACCATGAATGCGGGCCACCTAGGCAATCATTGTTATTTAGACCATGAATGTGAGCCACATCGGCATTTATATGGCAAAAACTATTGAAATTGCAACAAAAAATTAAATTATTGATCCAAAATCTTGTTATTAGACCCTGCCATGGATTATAGTAAATGGTTTTTGTCCCTGCATTAGTTACAACACAAAGTCCAAGATACTTTTTAGCTTGCTATCCTAAGTTATGTACTTTAAACATTTTACATCTTTTAATTAAAAACTTGGATACTTTATATCCTCCAATACAAAACATTTATCTCTTATTTGGCTTCATATCAAGACAATGAGCAATTTTAATGAAATTTTTGGTTCTAAGAGTTAGAGAAATGGAAGAGGTATCCATATTACATGGCTTGATGTGGATTAATGCTAGCTTTGATGCTAGCATTAGTCCATAAACATTTAATGCTTATGTCTAATGCTTATTCTATGGTAAGTTTCATTATGTTTGTTGTTGCGGTGTCCATTTGTTGTAGTTTCGTTGTCCAAATGTAAAATTGCATGTATGCTCTCTCACGCTATTAAATTATTGTGTTCCAGGGCTTCAATTTTCCTGCAAATACATCCATCACGCTATTCAATTATTGTGTTCCAGGGCTTCAATTTTCCTGCAAATACATCCATGTCTATTGTGGTACAGTCCTTAACTCCAAGCATGTTCAGGGTTTCTCCCATTTGCACCCACTGTGAGTCCAGAATCCTTTTACATGTCTTTTATTGTCCCAAGGCTTCAATCTGCAGAATTCTTCTACATGCCCTTTCCTAACTTAGGGCTTCCATCTACGTGCAAAGACATCCATGTCTATTGTTGCAAAGACATCCATGTCTATTGTTATGTAGTCTTCATGTTCAAGGTTTATGTTATTTATGCCCATTTGCACCTAATGTGAGTCCAGTCTATGGCCATGAAAACACAAAAATATCATGAACATGCAAGCTATAGAGAGAAATAAGATGCTACATATATGTAAGATCAATTCCCTAACAATTAACTTATTTTTCTGATGGTTATATAGATTATTCAAACATATGTGTTTTCAAAATCACATGGAAGAATATTATGTAATTGTACATAGCTCATTTATTTTCTTGTACTTGTAAAATGTATAAATATTACCTAAACCAAATAGCCATTGAATTTGTTTTGGTCTTGGCTATTGTAGGGTCGAGAACTTCGTTGAACACCAAAACAAATGCATTACAATGAAAAAGAGCAACAACTAGGCATTTTACATATTATGTCAACCAAATAGCCATTGAATGCATTTTGGTCTTCGCTATTGTAGGGTCGAGAGCTTCGTTGAGCACCAAGACAAATGCATTACAACTAAAAGAACAAAAATTGGGCTTTCATAACATTCCTAAAGCATGAAATAAAATTTTAGTAAATTGAAAACATATCACTGGTTGTTATTTTAATGTTATTTAAGTCTTATGTTTTTTCCCTTTATATTTATTTTGGCAGCTCAAATTAATGAGACAAAATTATGGAGACACTGAACATACACATAAAAGAGACAAAACTTCTGCACTTACCTACTTCTGTGTGCTCTCGCTCTGCTTTATATAAGTATAATTAAAATCTATATAAAATTAAATAAAACTAAGCCATTAACCTTGTAATGGGCTTAATGGTTAAGAACATGTGTTTCCTCCTAGGAGATCCAAATCCAAAGGGGGGTTGGGTATGTACACCTCTGTAAACTTTAGTAGTCGAATTGTTGTGCGGAGGGGGTCCCTTGTCCCACAAACAAGGGGGTCTCATACACCAATTTGGTGTTTGGCTTGGTCGTGAACTCAAAATTATATTATTATTAATTTGAATATATACACACACACAAAAATTATAGGGTAAGAAGTTTTGATTTTGGAATGCATATCTCTAAAGGTTTTAATCAAGTGATCCCACTAAGTGCAGTAGAGGGAGCAACTGGAATTGGGATTGAGACGATGAATGAGATGGTGGAGCATACTCTAGGCAAAGGGTGTGAGTAGTACTTCCCTGGAACCCACCACGTAAATCTATGCCGATAGGGATAATCATAGTGACCCATCATGTTTATGTCATTCACAGTCCACCACAAAACGACCATATAAAGCAAATTCTAAGCAGCCCTTGTAGAGCCACACCATGAGCCCACCGTAAAAGGAAGTTACAGTGATCATCACCTCTAGAAATTCCCCATAGGCTATGCTGAAGATGTTGATGGTGCCACTTGTGGAGTGGTGGAGGTGGTAGATGTGTTGGTACAAAGATTTTAACTTGTGAAGAATTGTTTGTGCCACTTAGTAATAGGTGACGTGAAGCACCATGGATATCAACAGAACTTCCAAGCCCCAATTAAATTGAGGCTTATGAAGACATTCTAAATGCATTTTTTTCGACATCCACACTTCTCATTCATATTTTCATAGGTGTTAGAACTGCACTTTACCTTTGATTTCACCAACAATATTAAGGAGATGGAAACCGTTGTCAATGAAGAGATTAAGACTTGGTAATGACAACCAAAAACATAAAACAAAGCAAAATAAAACAAGTAGTGTAATAGATAATTGATTTGATTATCCCAAACCCAATAATTTAAGACAACCAAAGTTTTGGTATGTGACAACTCAGTTTTACCAACAAAAAAAACTCTCCTTTAAAAATTCTTAAACATAACTAATTTAAAAAAAATTGTAATATATAAATTCTTCAAATACAACTAACAATATAAGTCTCAAGTCAACATCAAGATATCAAATCAAATTTCTTTAAACAACTTGTTTTGATGACTAATAATTGTGCGTGTACTTTGTAGAGGATCAAAATTTGATCTTTTAATTAAGGATTGATATTAATATGTACAAATATTTTTTATTTTAATTATCTTAAACATTTTTTTAGTTGCGAAGTGTACTATGTAAACTATTAGAATGAGACAAAGCTCATGATAGTAAGCACTTTGCTGAACCCTTTCGTTTGAGCTTTTAGTTAAAGGATTTAGAGTTTTCATAAATATCATCATTGTGTAAATTTTTTTATTATATAATTAGAAATAAGGTTTTTCATTATAATTTTATGGTTTTTAATTTTTATATTCATATTAATGATGCAATAGTGAAGATGGTAGAATGTTAAGTTATTCATTGCAGTTTAGTTTTCTAAAACATATACATGTATAGTTAGAGTTAATGGTTTACTCTTATAGCATATTTTCTCTATTTTTTTTTAACATACAAAACAAACAAGTGGTCAATGTTAAGTGGTGTTAATGGTTTTTTCTTTAAAGATCCTTTGAAACACAAATAAGTGGTTAAGGTTGTGTGGTGTTTAATGGTTTAGTTTCACTCATTCATTTTAAGGCACAAACAAGTCATTACGACTAGGTGGTATTGATGGTTTGTCTTTCGAGGACCATTTTATAAATTTCTTTTAAGATACATGTAAGTAGTTAGGATTACAAGGTGTTTAGTTGTTCACATTTAAGGGTAGTTTCACTACTTGATCCAAGATACAAATAGGCAATTAGGATTGTGTGGTGTTAATGGTCTGTCTTTGAGGGCATTCTTTTTAAAACACAATAAGTAGTCAAGGTCATTTTATTACATCAAGAGAAGTAAGTTACACTATACAACCCACTATAAATTAGATGTGTAATGTAACGTAGTGTTAATAAAGTAAAATGGAAGAAATGCCAAGATCAATGCATAAAAGTGAAAAAACAAAAACCAACAATAAAATTAAAAAATAATATAAAAGATGTCAACTACAATAATAATAAAATAATACAAGAAAAAATCGACCATAATAATAAAATAAATGAGCACAAGTCGATCTTGACCTTAATCTTTTAAATGTTGAAAATCATTATAATAAAATAAACCAACATAAATCCATCTTAATTTGAATATTTTAAATATCAAAAAATATTTATTTTGATCTCTCGATACTTAATGGTTCATCTTTCAAGTACCATTTCACCAACTCTCACCAAAACACATTATGTAATTGAAATTAAACCAACTAAACAATATATCATATCTTTAATTAGAGCTTTCAAAAGAGTCGGATGATGAAAATACTCACGAATTTGTTTGCGAGAGATGAATATTCTATATGAATGAAAAATTTATTTAAACTAACTAAACAACTTATTGACTTTATCTATGTAGATTTTGATAATTAATTTTAATCATTTAATTATTTCCAATAATCCACTATTTTATTCTAATAATTAAAAATAAATAAAATTCTTCAACTATAATATGATTAAAGATTCATCATTTATCACTTGGATGGGATGTCAAGGAGTGGGGTTACGGGCTTGCTTGCATGTTGTCAGGCAACCACCCCATCATGCATTGATAGTTAGGTTCAGTCGAAGGGTGAAATAGTCAATACAATTCACTGCTAGGACGAGGGGGTTAACAAGGAGGAGTACAAACTCCTTCCCTCTATCATTTGACATCATGAGTTTGGGTGGGATTCTAGGGAGTAGGTATAGTGAGAATATCTAACACACATGACCCCCTAACCCTTCCGTAGGCTTGTGGGGTGTCAAAATTTCCTTTTTCGAACCTTGACTCCTTTCTCAAATCCAAACCCATAGATGGAATATGCTCATCAAGAGATTCCCAACGACTGTAATCATGCCCAAATCTGAGCTCTAAGTGAGAAGCTATGTCCCTCCAAAGTTTTCCTACGACATTTTCCCATGATGACATCATCACATCCACTTGGACCCACTCCACATGTGCTAGTTGACATCATCAGTCCACTAGCATACACGTGGACCTATCCCAAACATTCGTGCTAACCCATCGTATTATGCAATAGTGGGACACATGCCTTTGGGCTCCCAAACCCACAACACTGTGGTTGGACATAACTTCATGGGGTGGTAACAAGAGTTGCAAATCCAAACTCCCCACGACCCACAACCCACAAGGATAGCCCCACACCCACGACCTCCTGAACTTAACATACACGAACCTCTTGCAGGTCACAACCCACGATAGCATGCCCCTCGTGAGATCAGACGATCCAAATCAACCACAATCAACGACTCAGAACTCCATGGATTCCCAAGGATGCTCAACCAATAAACTCTTTCGTTCACACCAACTATCCCACGTGAGGACACTTGTCCTTTTACACGTGTATCTTGCCATGTGGCAACCTCTAATATGCCTACTCTTGTTGACATGCCCATTCATACGACATGCCAACATGGCACTCTTGTTGACATGCCCATTCATACGACATGCCAACATGGCATGTTGACTCAACAATCTAACATAGCACACTCTCTTTCTGTCCCCTTTAAGGGAAACATGCACATCCGACAAGTCAAACGCTTTGCGCTCATGTCAACTAATGGCTTGGATCACTATAGCTCTCCAAACTTGCACAATCTTTACTTGGCCATTGGTTCCGACAGATTCGACGGTCTGGATCCATCCCCCACTAATCCAACGATTTTCGCTCATTCGAGCTCATTCTCATGGCCTATTAGAACTTGACGCACTCACAAATATCTTTGCGAGCCACAACTCACGTCAACCTACTTGTCCGCGAGATCTAACGACTACGATTGAGGTTGATCGATGGATGAGATCCTTACGGTCTCACTAAACTACACCATAGTTAACAGACTCTCCCATGGTCTAATAGATCCAACAAATATGATCCATTCCGATCTACAGTCCAAATTCACTTGGGTTTTCCAAACTGCTCAAATCTTAACAAAGGCTCCTAGCCTCGACTGATCTAACGTTCATGATTTAGTCAATCAGATGGCCCAAATCCTTTCAGACTAAAAAGGTGCACAACCTTTAGTCAGTCGGACACACTGGCTCATAATGCAATACTCCAATTGACCTTCTAAACATACCCTTATGATCAGAAGTTTCTGATGGATCCAATTGTTAATGATCTTCCGATCCAATGGACCATATCCACTTGGGTTTCCCAACCTGTGCGACGGTTAACGAGCACCATAAAACTTCTAAGGGTGTCAAAGGATTGGGCCCACAATCAAATTGATGGCTCAAGTCTATTTGGGTTTGGATCTTTGGTAGATTGATGGTTCTCGCTTACTCAGGCTCTCACATTTAGGTTTTCTCTCTATCAAAAGACTCCTCTTATGCCAATCTCACAGATTATTTATGCAACATGCATTCTGATTAGCTTTCAGGTTTTTTCATTTGGGTTATTCCTATTGGGATCGAGGTTACCACGACCTATGGCGCTTCCGATATCCAACTCCCGACAAAGGTTTGATATTTACCCTCGACCTCAGATGAACAATCAGGATCAACCCTCGACACTTAGTCCATTTCGCCCCGGAACTTAAGGCTTCCGCTATTGCGACCTGCCACTGTGGCCTTGCCACAGGTAATCTACCACTATGGCATTCACACTGTCACTACCACATTGTTGACACGTGAGTCAATGTCATCATGACAC
>CBVK0101921309.1:0-15564 GCA_900067695.1 Picea abies
TGAAAACAATAAGCAATAGAAAGAAAAAAAATAAAAAAAATAATATATATATGACGCAAAATTTTTATGTATATGCACGAATATTATCAAATAGAAGAAGCTTCAATATATGCAAGATATTGAACAGGAACATGATGTCAACACTTGAGTTGCCTTGTTGTAATAGTCATTAATTTATTCTATTCATGGGACCCGAAGAATGAAAGTAGGACGGGTCCTCCAATTTCTTTCTTTAAGTATAGGGCAAGTGCCACATAAGTATGGCTTATGACAAATTATTCTTCCATGTAAAATGTAAGGAATGAATAGAGTAACCTTTATTTCAATCAAAACACTGGGAAGCAGAAAGAAAAGCTTGTCGTCCATGTTTAACGACACACACAAAAAAGGTACTAAATAAAATGAAAAGCAATACCAGATATTGGAAAACACCATTAAAAAAAACCGCAAACACTCTATATTCAAATAAGATCGGTTACAAAATACAACTGAGATTATTTGCCACAATGACTGTGGTTTGGCTTGCCGCCAACCAAAAACAATATGTACAATACTAAAGCTCGTCGACAATCTTCTTGACGATCAAATGCTTGATTCGTAAAAAAACAACGAGTTGAATATCAATTTCGGGTCTTGGACTTCATTGGTGCTGCGAACTAGATCTTGTTGGAAATATGGCTACAGCAAAGCTAACGCAGATGATCAAGGTTGTCCTCTCAGTCAGTTCATACCTGTAACAGATCTATCCCATCTTTTTGAATAACTTGTCTCTTCTAGATATGGCTTGCCTGCATTAGTTGGTTATTCAACATTCCATTCTTTGTTAAGTGTTAATTTCCCTATGTCGTCGAAAACTTGGGGTTTAAGGTTCCTTCCTTGAAATGTTCTTGACCATTGACATCCAAGACAACTTAGAAATTCCATTCAGGCCCAATTCAAAGTCGAGGGAGTCATTTTATGTGACGTTAGCTTTGAGGGAAACAAATGCTGTGAGGAAACAAAAGCTGAGACAAAAAAAAAATTCAAGTATGTTTTGACTGTTATTCTTCCTGTATTCTATCATCTATTTGGTTGAAAAGCATGCCTGAAGATTTGTATGTTAAACTTCTTTATTTTATTACGGTAAATTGGAAGGGACGTCCAAGCTAGCTGCAAAATGTTCCTCTGTTGAAGTACATAACTTCTTCCAACAACACAGGTCTAGAAAGTGTATCAAATGTTGCAGATCACATCAAAATGTATCTTTCGTTGTAGGGGTGGCAGACATGGCAGCCCACAAAAAGTTCTGGAATGTTTAGAAGTGACGCCAAATATTACTCCATGCCCGAATACACTCAAAAGGAAACTATAAAATTGGATACCAACAAACATGAGAATCTGTATGCACATTTGAATCAACATTCTAAAATTACAGAACGTTTTATGCCAAAGTTGTAATAGAATTGATAGACAGTCAGTTTCTATGTCAAATAATGTTGAGCGACCTTTGGATGCAGTAACAGACTCGACATACAATCAACTTTTGATCACTACTAATACTAATGTCAAGTGTAAGAAGTAGTGATCTCAGGTTCCAGGTAGTTTCACCTCCAGGCATACACATAGGCTATGACCCCATGCTCCAGATAGCTTCGACTTCAAACATTGACATTGGCAATGGCAATGGGAACAGTTCTACTGACTGCAGTGTGACAATGCGGTGAACAAGTAGGGATCTCATTGTCAAAGTACTTAAACTACAGGATTGTCAGACTTGTAAAGAACATCATCTTTAGTGTTGATTTCTCACGAAATCTACAATGTTGCTTTGAGTCCATAAATCTTTGGACGTTGGGTGTCATGTGCAATAATGACCTTGACATTAGGTACATGTCAGACATCTATTATTTGACATTGCAATGTTAATGCAATTGACATAGTGGACGAAGGCTCAATTGCATTGGCACAAACAATATTAATTTTGTGATTAATTAACATCCTTGAAGGACGTGAATCCCAAACAACACCTAAAACTTTTCGAACAATCGTCTGTTAAAAAAATACATTGTTTTATATTTAAAAAAATAAGAAATTGTATGGTTTGAACATTTTTTTTGTTTCAAATATCGCATCAACTGCAACAAAAGAGATGCATTTTCCTTATCCAAATCAAGGGAAACAATAGAAAGATTGACATTAGGTGGAAATAGATCTAGAAACACACCACTACATTAAGGTCTCTTCTAAAGAATGAAATAAAATGATTACATGAAGGTGGTAGTAAAAGGTGATTTTTAGAAACCAAATCATTACTTGAATATGCGAAACTTCTTGCAGAAGGTGGTAGTATAAAGTAATCCTCATAAAGTGTTGCAAAGTCCATAATTCATTCCCATTAACTTTTTCCAGTTACATGTTGATGCAGGGATTAGAAAGTTTTGAGACCGTCGTTCCCTGGTTATATACCCACCTTCAAGTAGGAGGGGAATATTCGTGTAAATAGGCGCAAACCCATCGACCTAGATGCAATCATATGCATAGGAGTGGTAAAATAAAAAAATTACAGTAGTGATAGAAAATTGATTGTATGTGGAGTCTGTAACTACATTCAAAGGACAATGAACAATCTTTGACAAAGAATATGGCTTTATGTCAAGTTTTTTACCACACCCAGAAGTAGCTCAACAAAATTTTGTAATTTTAGTATGTCGTTCTAACCACCCATACAATTTATCTTACTCGCAACGATCCAAATCTATAATTTCCTTGTGAGTACATTTGCAAGTGGAGTAATATTTCACGTCATTTCCGAATATTACAAACCATTTTGCAAGCCATGGTAAGTGTGACTCCTCTGACGAAAGACATACTAAAATTACAAAATTTTCCTCTGACGAAAGACAAATTCTTGTGTGCTCTGTAGAATTTGATACACTTTCCAAATCTGTGTTGTTGGAAGAAACTATATACTTTAACGAAGGAGCATTTTTCAGGTGACCTGAAAATCCTTCCAACTCCCACAAGAAAACAAAGAAGATCAACAAACAAATCTCCAGGTAGTCCTTTCAACCAACCAAAGCATCGAATATAGGGAGAACACTAATCAGAAGATACTTGTTTTTTTTTTGCTTCCTGTCTAAGGTTCTGTTGGCTAACATAGTTTTTTTTTGGCTCAAAGATCACGTCACATAAAACCATTCTCTCGTCTTTAAATTGGGCCTCAATGGAATCTCTAAGTTGTCTTACATTTCCATGACCAAGAACATTAGAACGAAGTCACCCTAAAGCCCAACTCTCTGATGATAGAGAGAAATGTGAATAAGTATTTAAAATCAACGTTGGAGGATGATAGTATAATATTCCATAGATTTTGGTTTAATTCATCTTAATGGCATATGCCCTCAATATTTTCGCTTATTAATGCCAATCTTTTAGAAAATGTGCGTTGAATAGTGACTAATAACACTTAATAACATTCTCATATCCGAGTAGATTCTCAAATATGACAACCTGTAACATATGCATAGTATTAAAGAGGGGCATGACATCAAGACCTTTGTGGATGACACATTCGTGGATGGTAGCGTGGTAGTACAATATTGCATTGTTACTATTATGATGCCTTTAAAAAAATAAAATAGCCAATATTTTTTTTGTAAATTCAAAATGCCAATCTTTTCTCTTAT
Source organism: Picea abies (assembly GCA_900067695.1). Taxonomy (NCBI): domain Eukaryota; kingdom Viridiplantae; phylum Streptophyta; class Pinopsida; order Pinales; family Pinaceae; genus Picea; species Picea abies. The sequence continues at coordinate 3,666 of CBVK0101921309.1, forward strand.
TAATGTCAATCTTTTCGAATATGTGCGTTGAATAGTGACTAATAGCACGTAATAACATTCCCATATCCGAGAAGATTCTCAAATATGACAACCTGTAACATATACACAATATTAAAGAGGGACATTACGTCAAGACCTTTGTGGATGATACGTTCATGGATGGCAGCGTGGTACTACAGTATTGCACTATTACTATGATGATGCCCTTAAAAAACTAAAATAGCCAAAAAAAAAATTGCAAATTCAAAATGCAAGCAAAAACAATTATCAGATCCCATAATATTCGCCTGTTTATGCATTTTAATGGGAGATGTCCTCGATCTTTCCTCTTATTAAAGGAAATCTTTTCGAACATGTCTGGTCAGTTGTCACTTTTAAAATAATAATTAATGTGCATTGGGAAGGGGGGGAGGTGGCGGGGATGGAGAGGAGCGACAAAATGATTTTAAACTTTTCTGAACCTGGGAATGCGTGAACCCACAAAAATTTGAAGACTCGACTAAGTATGGAAAGGAAGGTCAAATAGACAGACTCATCGTAGGTAGATGCAGGGTTGTGAGTTCAAGGAGTCCGGGGTCAAATTGTAGAGAATGAAAGTTCTAGGTGCAAGATGTATACCCTCAACATGAGTTACCATACTTCGATAACACCTATCCGCGAACCCGAGGTTCATAAAATTGGATAAGTATGCAAATGAATAGAGGTCGTTCAGACTCATGATGTGAAGATATATATGGAGATGATGATTTTTTAGCTCGCCACACCAGGAACCCGCGAGCACAGAAACGTGACAAATTATAGAACCAGAAACACAATAGACGGTGAAAACAAAAGGGAAAAATGAGCAAGTTTAGAAGAAACTGGATAAATATGCTTACGAATGACGGTCAGATAGACTCATGATGTGAAGATATATATGGATATGACTCTTTGTCAATTGGCCACCCTGGGAACCCATGACTACAGAAACGTGGCAAAGTATAGAACCAGAAACCCGAACAAAAGGTAAAAACGAGAAAGTTTAGAAGAGGAAAAAGAAAGGGAGAGAAGAACTTTATCATTCAGACAACAACACTTACTATAATAACTATGAAGCCATAGGAATAAATTAACCATGGGAAAAACATTGTCATCTATGAAATATATTTGGATCCCGACAAGCACTGGTTGAAGCCGTAAGAGATGCAATTTACATCGACTGCAAAATTTTGAATATTATTTTATCTTAAGAGTATTTTCTGGGGAGCCAACTTCAAAATAATGTAAGAACCGATCCAACTGTAGATGCAACACCCCAACAACGCAAATATTAATCAAACAAGAGAAAGCAACAAATAACAACCTAGTTAAGAAGCACCAAAAGGCCCAACTGCAGTCGTAGGACCCGAACTCTGCAAAGTTGAATCAAACAACAATAAGAAACATCCAACGAACAAAGAAGCAAGCACCAACCAATAGACCAGGAATGTCGGTGAAAAACAATATTGGTCAAATTCACTGCACACAAGATTATATCAAAAAAATTGGAGGAAAATGTATTGCAACACATCTGTTAACCAAATAGTTCAGGCTGTGAGACTTGTCAGGTCAAATTCAAAGCTGGCAGGACCATCCAAAGGCCAATGTTCGACACAGAACCTACCTCCATCACAGAAACAATGACGTATCGCAAAAGGAAATCATATTACAAAGATGTTCTGCAAGAGGATTTTTACTCAAGCATCCCCGATAGTCAAATTTCCCACCTGCAAACTGCAAATATCAAGCGAAAATAAACATGGCACCCAAACCCGCCCGTCAATGGGGAACGACAGAAGGGCAGTTCCAATCGCATTTGCAGAACCCCAAGTGTGCAAACTGTAACAAGACCAACATGAAAACAAGAACAACAACAACAAGAAAATAAGAAATCAATGAACATACAAGAAACAAGCATGAACCAGTGAACCAACAATGCCACTGAAGAACAATATTGCCCACATTGATTGTAGAGAACATTGCATATTAAAAAAAATGGAAGAAAATGTATTGTAACATGCCTGCTAAGTAAGATGTGAATGAGATATTGATGAATTATAAGGGTTTGATGGGTCATAGGTGCGTACACATCCTATGTCACACAAATCTTATGTCATTCTTGAATTGGGTACACTCTTCATATCCAATGCTATACATTCAGGATGTTGCATTATCTACTCCTTTAAATACCCTTCCCACAACCTTGGCTCTTATACTTGTCTCAGGTTCTTCATCCTCGTCCTCCAAGTTATATCTATCTTCTGGCAGCTCTTCAAAATCCCCTTTCTTTGTCTTTCATATCCTTCTTTAGGCCCTTCAGGAAACTACAAACATGCTTCCTTTAGTGAGGTCATAAAGTGTGAGAAAGTTTACCTTGCTTCCTTCCTTCAGTGAGATCATAAAGTGTGAGAAATTTTACCTTTCTTCCTTTAATGAGGCCATAATGTGTGAGAAAGTTGACCTTGCATACCCTCTTTCCATTGCAGTTCTTTAGAGGAAACTATGTTATTGAGAGTTTAGAGATTATATCTTTCATGGCATTTGGAGTTTACAAAAGATAATGAAAAATTTGAAACTCACAAACATCTTGAACTTGTGTCTATGTTAGAGAATTGAATACATGTAAGTTTTATTTGTTATATTTGTTGCATGTTCTCAATACTATTATAATCATATACATATCTTAAAAAAACAAATGCCTTAAAATAAAAATTATTAGTGTCGAGGGCTTAGTTTTAGTTTTGACACCCATTCAACAATATTTTATCCTTTAAACACACTTTTGTCTAGCATTGCCTGTAAAAACAAAATATCTCCAACTAATAAGAGCTTGAATTCTCCCCCCCTCATGAGAAACGTTATCCAATATAATCTATATCCTTGTAGCCAAGCTCGTTAATTGATTATATCTCATCATAACAATTTTAGAAGCCTCATAGCTTTGCAATGGATTGAATTCCTCACCAAGTTCATCCTGATCAATTACAAATGCATGGGGAATTTTCGTATCCATGTGTGGTGGCATCATAGGTCGAAACTTGTAGTTCGATGAAACAATGATAAAAACGTACAAAAAAGATTTTTGTACAATGAGTTTTGGGTATTGAACCATGACGATGAAGAGGAAATGCACCAAACTTTTTATAATGGAATTCCTCCACTGACATATATCATTAACAAATTTGGTAGCAAATACAACACCAAACAAAACATTCACAATTTTGAACCAATTTTCCTTCTCCTCATGCTCAACATATTAAACTATGTATCCAACATATATTTCACTACTTCCTAACTCAATGGTGACACAACACAAGAAAATCACAATCCAACAATCTTCATTGATATGTTCTTTAACATGTCCTGAAGACTTAGGCCCAAGGGATGTAATGGCTAAGAGTAAATTTGAATTACATCAAGAAAATCCGATCATGAAAAACACACGACAATAATGTTGAAATTTATGATCTTCATTCATGTGAGGATGCAAAAAGAAAAGTAGAATGGAGGAATAAGTTATGAATATTGAAACAAATGCATCGATGGAAAATGATAAATGAGACTGGGTGACTTTCTACTCGTAAATGAAAGAATGTAATTAGATGTAAATGAGCTTATACCTAAAGGATATTCTTAAAAATAAAGTATTTAAAATTTATTAAGTCAATATAATTTTTTTTTAACTATTAGAGTTGATTTTTCTACTGTTAACAAATTTCATTGAAAAACTATAATATAATTGTTTAAAGTGCATTCCATAATAGAGAGTTTATTGAAGAAATATACATGAAATGACCTCCAAGATTCATGCGATAGAAATAAAAAATCTTATTTCTAAACTTAAGAAATCCTTATATGGAGTTAAATAAAACCCTATGACTTGGGATACAAACATTAAGAATTACTTCCTAGCTTTAAATTATGACATTATTTGTAATTAGATAATTTATTTATCACTAATAACAATATATAAATAAAATCACATTAAAATTATGTGAATTCTTAGATGATTGATATAGAGTTTCTTTATTATTTTATTTTATTGAAATGAAAAAAAATATTTATTTCTTAATCTATATATTAAATCTACTTAATATGTTTAAAATGCGAGATGGAAAAATGATTTATACATCTAAAACATGTGTAAAATAATACATTTTATAACTTTCTATAGTTTTTTTCAGCAGAAAAATTTCTCAATTATATTAAAATATAATTTGTTTTCATATTATGGATACATCATAGTCAAAATTCTAAAGGCCAACAATGATCTTTTCAGCCAAAAACAAAGGTGAAAAATACAAGTGGACTGTTACAAGAGATAAAAAGCCAAAGATTAGAAGAAGGAGTGTGGTCCAGAGTACTGACTGTCCCTGATCTGTGGATATAAACATATACTCAGATTTTTACACAAATAATTTTCTACCAACATTCTACTTGTGCAGATAACTAGGAGCTGAAAAAGAAAAAGCTAGTATAGATTTAGAACAAAAGGAGGACCCTCATGTCCATCAACCCAGTGGTTGCATGTGATTATATCAGCTTGTTTATGGAGTGTTCCATTTGAGAGAAAATCTGCTTCTTTTTTATGGTCTCGATAGGTGTTGGTGAAGCTGAGCTTCCTGAAGTTTGGTTTGAGCTCTTCGATTCTATCATGCCAACCCAAAAGAGAAGTGACATGAAGTTTTCCCCTATTGTTAAACCAATCTATAACAATTATGGAGACACCAAAGATTTGAAGATCCTCAATGTTTAATATAGATGCCAGATGTAGGGTTTCACAAACACCCAATAATTCTCCCTTGGTGTTGTTGTCAGGTCCACAGTTGAAAGTCCAACTATACTGAGAATTTGTTGATAAAATGATCAAACCCCCTACTCCACTTTGGAGGCCATTTGTCTGCACTGCACCATCAAACCATCTAGTTGGCAGGCCCTCTGGAATATGAATCTTGATTTTGTTCTTTGTTTTTTTCTTGGAAACCAATTTTCTTGTGTGTATGGCTGCCTAACTTGAGAGCATGCCAATTGATTTGTAGACAACTGTGTTTGTAGCAGGGTTGCAATTTTCAAAAACTTTTTTATTTCTTTCTACCCACACAAACCAACAGACCAATGTTGGAAGGGTTTGATAGTTTCATTCCCTAGTAGTCTAAGAGTCATAATAGTCAGATAAGTTGTGCCCATCCCAAACAATAGTTAAGTTTTTTTCAATGAGGATCTCGTCCCATACTTTTCTTGTGAAGGGGAACTTTATAAAAAGATGCTTCATAGTCTCTTCTTCTTTGTTGCATAGGAGGCAAATACTGGGTCCTATCCATCCTTTTCTTTGTAGGATATCCCAAGTGTTGATTTTGTTTTTAAGTATAAGTCTGGTGAATAGTTTGATATTATGTGGAATGTTCCAATACCACAAGTTTTTCCTCCATCCACCTATATTGTTATGCTATAGGGTGTTTGAAATAGCTGTGTAGACATTTTTTATAGTTAAGAGCCCCAAATTGTCACCCCCTATCCATGGTAGTTGATCTTCCTTATATTGCAACTATAGGCCGGTTCTTGTAAGCTCCAAACATAAATTTTTCCATTCCTCTGGATGTGTAGCAGGTAGGCTAATTTAATCACTTGTTTTCCAACAGTCAACAAAGATCCTAGGTCTGTGGTTCCTCCTTTCTTGAAATAGATATCTGATGTTTTTTGTATTTAAGAGAGAAATCAGTTGTGGGGATAGGAATGAGGATTTTCCCAATCCTAAAATATAGTCCTTTCCCAAAATGACTGAATGTCCAATACCCAAATTCCAGCAAAGCCAATGGGTAATCCAGTTTATTGATTTTATTAGATTTCTCCAGATCTGGGAGGCCGAACTCACTGTGCTTGTAGTAGTCCTGAACCACATGGCCATCGAGCAGTGGGGGAGGTATTTATATTTGATAACATAGTGCCAAATACGATATTTTTTTAACACTCGCCAAAGGGAGTTGGCAACCAATGCTGTATTAAAATGAAATAAATTTTGGATACCCCGTCCTCCCTTTTTCTTTGGTTTAGCCAGTGATTCCCAGTTGCTGAGATGTAGGCGAGTGTAAGAAGAGTTGCTTGACCAAAGGAAGTTGAAAGTTAATTTCCTTAATTTGATAAGAATTGTGGTTGGTATGGCAGTAAGAGCCATCCAATAAACCGACTTCCCTTCTAAAAACGATTTAATGAGGGTGTGGCGACCTCCTAAAGAAAGCCATCTATTGCACTAGTGTCCAATTATTTTTTCCATCTTTGCAACTAGACAATGGAAATTTGAAACCTTGTATGAATTTGCTTTGATATAATAACCCAAGTACTTGAAAGCTTCTTCAAAGATCACAAAGTTGTGAGGAAAGAGATCTTTTATCAATGCCAAGGAGTGTCGTTGTATATTGGAATAGTGAAAAGTAGTCTTTGTCCAATTTATAAACATGCCCAAGGCACTGGAGAAAGTGTTCACTATTTTTCTAATGACCTTCCATTCCTGTAATGAGGATTTTTTCATGATTAAGACATCGTCAACGAAAAGGAGGTGTAAAATCTTGATGATCCTGGACACTTTGATCCCCATGAGATTCTCTTCAGCTTGTCCTTTTACTGGACACTTTGATCCCCATGAGATTCTCTTCAGCTTGTCCTTTTTTGAGCAGCAGGCTTAAGCCTTCCAATAACAAGATGAACAAGAGTGGGGAGAGTGGGCAGCCCTGTCATAGTCCCCTGCCATTGTGGAATAAAGGAGAGGTTTCTCTGTTTACCAAGATATTGAAGTTGGTAGTCATCACACAACTCATGATCCATTTTATGGTAAGATGGCTATAGCTCGATTGTGTTAGGTTCAACTAAAGAAAATCTCAGTCAATACAATCGAAGGCTTTTTTTAGATCCAATTTTAATACAAGTGCCTTGGTATTTTTCTCCTTTATACTGTGAGAGCATTCCTGATTTGTGCCAATGGCGTCTAATATTTGTCTTCCTTTTAAAAATCCCAGTTGTTCACTTGATAGGGTCCTCGAGAGGATAGGATTTATCCTGTTTGCTATGATTTTTGTGATTAGTTTGTAGCACAGTTTGCAAAGTCCGATCGGTCTATAATCGCCAAAATATTTGGGATTTTTTTCTTTTGGAATTAGTGTCAAAAAAGTCAAATTCATCGCATCGATCACTTTTCCCCTTAATCGAGAGGCTTCCACTAAATCTTGAAGGTTTCCCCCAACTAATTCAAAGAAGTGTAGGAAGAATTCTACAGTCCAGCCATCCAGGCCTGGACTCTTGTCTTTGGAAAATATTTTAGAGAATCCTTGATTTCCTGGAGGGTATAGGGGCTATCCAAGTGGTTGGAGTCCTCCACTATGACCATTTGGGGGAAAATACTGGCCACAAAGACTGAATCAAGTAGATTGTTGTGTTTAGTCATCCCATAGAAACATTTTAAGTAATTTGTAGCAGTTGCCTTTAGATCTTATTGACTACTATGGGTACACCCAAATTCATATATAATTTCCCAGATTTTCTTTTTGTTTTGACAAGAGCTAGTAAAATGATGATTTTTTTTTTTTTTTTTGACAAGAGCTAGTAAAATGATGATTTTTTTTTTTTTGGTCACCACATTTGATCCAGAGTGCTATGTTTTGTTGTCTCCACAGTACTTCTTCCTCAAGGAAGATATGGTTCCTTTTTTATTCTAAGTATTTCAAAGTGTTAATCCTACCTTGATGACCTTTGTCCCGTGTCTCTTCTTGTAGAAGGTAGTGTATTTCAAATTCCAGTTCTTGCAGTCTGAGCAGTTTTTGTTTATTGCCCATCGTTTGATATGATGCTTTAGATTCTGCAATTTCCATACAAAGCGTTGTTTTATCCCCAGCTCGGTCTAGAAAAGAGTGTCTTTCCAAACATCCTTGACAATGTGATTAAATTCTGCCTCTTGCAACTAGCACACATTCAATTTGAAAGGATATGCATTCGAAAAAGGTGTTGAGTCTAGTTGTAAGAGAACCGGGGCATGATCCGATAAATAAGGATAATCAACCTAGGTTTTAATCCTTTCATCTGAAGTTGAAAGAACTTTAGAGATAAGAAATCAGTCAAGTCATTTGGAAATAGCCTCAAGTCCAATACGAACATTGCGTCTGGTGGGAACAATATCGTCTAGAGGGACGTCTATCAAATCATGCGCTTGAAAACGACTATTGAAATACCCAACCAGGGGGTCTTGTGTAACCGAGTCACCCCACACTTCCCCAACATTAGTAGTTAAGTTCAAATCCCTTGCAACAATCTAGTTTGTGAAGTTAAGAATTCCCCTTATCACCACCTTATCCCAGAATTGTTTCTTGTAGGTGCAAGGTCCATAAACATTAAGAAATGTGATCTGCTAGTTGTTCCAAAGGCATGTACAAGTCATGATAATTCCACCACAACATAGATAAGGAGCTAGAACAAATTTTGCAGGGTCCTAGGTAACATCCAGTCCACCCGAGGTACTGAGAAAGATAGCAGTACAAGTATGCCAGGTGGGGAGAAACTTATTCAAAAAATTTCTTTCTTTCTGGCCATTTGCCAAATATTCAAAAAATTTCTTTCTTTCTGGCCATTTGCCAAAGTTTCTTGAAGGAAGACTATATTCGGCGATGTTCTAGCGAGAAGTATTCTATAGGAGGCAGGTTTCAGGGTCCCTCCCACCCATTTGATATTGAGGGAGAGAAGGATCATGGCTTGTCTCTTACAAGGGATTTCATGCCTCTAAACGCCCCTAAGTCAAAGTGTGGAGAAGGAAAAGTGGTCGGCTGAGCAAAATATTAATCCTCCTTTCTCTGTGCACCCCTGGTATTTATTAGAGAGTGTTCGTAGACCAACCATTTTGACCAAGTGAAGTCATTTCCTAGGTCCATTCCAGTGTTTTCAGAGTATCCTTGGGCCTCACCAGCCTCCCCTAGAGGTCGCAGGACAATATTCCCTAGGTAAGTGGGTAGAGGGATAAGAGACATGGCTTCTCTGTAAGTCAGGATTAAATATTCCAGGACAACTCCTAGGGATCTATCCCCTGGCTTTGATTCACTAAAGCATGGGTTATAACAACCCCCTATCGGATCAGAGGGCGTAGTTTCAAAAAAACCAGGTCCCAAGAGAGGAGAGGGGGGGTCAACATCTGTGTGGAGAGCACATTTTGTTGCCTCTTGTGTGCTACCAATGATCTAGGTGGTCACAATAGTAGGCGAGGAGGTTTTGTGTAATACCTCATGCAAGTGGATGGCAGTAGGAGAAATTGGGGTGGTGGAGCATTCTAGAGTTGCAACTTCAATAGTAACAGTAGTTTCTGGGGCATGCGTAGTAACCCTTGAAAGTGTAGAAGTGTGGACCGATGCAGAAATACCAGTGTTTTCTGAATAATTTGTGTTAACCCCCAAATGTGTAGTAGAGAAATCTGTAACCGGAGTGGAGGAGAATTCCATAAGGTATTTTTCCCACGAAGTTAACAAGAAAAAAATAGGACATATAACTTTTAGCTTACTAGTAAGGGAGTCTAGAGCAGTTATGTCTTTTGCACTAAGAAACTCTGGAAAAGTGGCATGTGAGTTCACTCCCGGTGATTCCAATCTGGTAGAGAGTTCTAACATCATATCTTTCAACTGTTCATCCTATGCAGATCCAGTGCAATGTTGCCTCAGGTGTCATTTTTGTCTGTAGTAGGTGCATCTGAAAGGGATACCCAGGTAGTCCAAATTTTGTCGAGTAAGGTGTCCTCTCCATTCTATGTCTAAAGTTTCCAACAATCCATTGTGGATATCAAGTTCGACCATTACCTTTTCCACCCTTTTGACTGGTGTAGCAAGGGCCTTCATATCTACGTTGATATAAATCCTGAGGGAATTCCCAATGGCCTCTAGAGATTTCACATTCCAGAGGTGGAGAGGTAGACCTAGTAAGAGGACCCATAAATATCTCAAGCGAAAGTAGTCCTGATCTGGGTCAAAACTAATTCGTCGGCGCTTTAGCATAAGGCTTCCCTCGTCGAATATCCATAGTTCATCTAGAATAAATGTGGAATCCTCTGAAGTTCTGAAAAGGAAGCTCAACCATCCCCTCTTAAGGTAAGAGAACTCCAAAGTGTACCCTAGGAGAGGTTGTCATGAAGTCTTCATCCAATCTGCAATATTTGTTATGCATAAATGTCTATAAGAGAGTCTACCCACGAGGGCACACAAATCCATATTGATGAAGTCCTTTAGGCCTATGTCATCTCCAAGCACCAGCTTCTTTTTTAATTTTTTTGTGCACCAAGGTCTGTGCGCAGGCTTTCTACCACCTGAAGTTTGTGCTCCTTCGCCCGTAAGCTCCCAAAACCTCCAACAGAACCCATAATCCCTGAGGGATTCTCCCCACATGAAGATGAATAAGGTTCAGTTTGTAGAGTATAAGTATTCGCAGGGGGGGCACTAGAGATGAGTATGGTGTTTACTACATCGGGTAGTTCAAGTGTGGGCTTCAGCGTGTGCCTCTGAGGAGAGGAGAGACGAGAAAACAACTTCAGTAGAGAAAGAGACAGAGTGTAATAGGGGGAAGACTTATGTCTTGGTTGTTGGTCAGTGGAGGTTTTCGTAGTTGCAGAGGGGATGACCCAAGGTGTAGCAGGAAGGGTGGGGGAAGCTGAGGTAAGGCGCATATCCCCTGGTAGTAGAGAGTTAAGTCTAGCTCTGCTAGAGAGCTCGTATGCCGAGGTGAAGAGACTTGCACTGTGCTAGAGTGCCTCATCAACTACACCCATGAGTGCGCTGACTTCAGCCTCCATCAGTGCGCGTCTTGTGGTGTCTTGGGCAGCTGCCACCTAAAATACGCTCAGGGAAGGAGAAGGGTTAACCACAGGGAAGCTTGGAGGGATTAATAAAAACCATAGTGGAGTGACAATACAGACTGCCAAGAAGAGACAGGTGAGTAAAGGTTGTAGTAAAGACTAGGCCAGGTATTGTAAGAGGCGTCTGGGGAAAAGGGTCTCGCTAAAAAGGTGGAGTAGCTAAGTCCTCCGCTTAGATGGAAAGGGAAGCATCTCTTCCAAACCACACAAGTAGTATAACCAACCTAAGCGTTGTGGGTGGAGTAGGTGCTGGTGACAAGATTAGGTGGAAGCACGAGCAATCCAAATCTGCCATTGTTCGAAGAGTTGCAGGTTTGTAGGTTCCTTGAGCTACATTAGATCTAATCCCTTCGAGAACACCAATTTTTCATATTTTGAGCGTTCCTCTAACGACTTTACCAAAAAAAATCGACAAATACCACGACGAATCGATATTTACAAACTATTTACAATCCCCTGCGAAGAAATCAAAATATGACATTTATAAATTTCTATACCTTATTATCACTATACTATATATTTCTATATCTTATTATCACTATACTATGTGCATTTTCTATAGATTCACTTATCTTCTCCATATTCAACATTGAAAAGTTAAAGAAACAATTGTGTTATATATATATATATATACACACACACACACATTTAGGTTTAAATTTATTGGTTGTGCACATTTTCTATAGATTCACGTATATTCTGCATATTCAACATTGAAAAGTTAAAGAAACAATTGTGTTATGAGTATATATATGGGTATGAATATGTTTTGACATTTAGGTTTAAATTTATTGATTATATTAATAATCTAAATTTATTGGTTATACTGACAATTGCATTGTAGCTTAGTTCTTGCTAAGTAAATTTGGAAATGAAGATGATACTTAACACCTTATAATTATTCATGATGATTACTTTGAAACATGAATAATATGCTAACAAATGAGTTAGTTTCATAATATTAAAAGAAATCAACTTCTTAAAAGAATTAGACATAGACTCACAAGGGAT
>CBVK0101921310.1:0-10095 GCA_900067695.1 Picea abies
AAACAAATTTAAAATATAAAGCAAATTAATGTTAAATCAATAGCAAACTCATTGCTATAGTCCTGCTTTATCACAGACCAATAATGATTAAGATAGAGGTTATGCTGATATGAAATCAACATTTTATATTTTGGTTTATGTTTATTTATTTATTATTAGAAAATCAAATTTAATATCTGTGTATATTCTTTTTTAAATGAAAAATGATTAGGTAGAAATTATAATAATAAAAAATCAAAATTTGATATTTTGGTGTATGTATTTTTTTAAAGTAAAATGCAATTGATCATTAATATACTTTCCTTTAAAATTAAATATAAACGTTTTGTCTTTATCAATTAAGAAATAACATATTAAATAAAATATATTTTCTTTAAAACACCACATATCACTTTATTTTATTTTATAATAATCAAAATGTTTTATATTAATAAAAAAGACATATATATTTTTTACTTATGAAACACTATTTTATTTATAAAAAAATAATAAAAAAATATATTATTTTTATTTTATTTATAAAAAAATAATAAAAAAACATATTATTTTACACTATTGTAAAATAAATAAAATTTATTAATATAATTATCAAGTACATGCCAAGCCCAATTCTTTCCAGCCCAAGTCTTTCAAGATGAGGAAAACATGCCAAGACAGCTTTTCAAGACGAGTGGAGTATTTTTCAAGTTGAGGACAATAATGTGAGTAGAGTAGTTTCCATAAGGGAAATGTGATGTGTACATGTTGTCAATCCAAGAATATTCTTTTATGATTTGATGTCAACCTTAATGGTACCTTCTTCTATTTTTTTAAATGTAAATGGGATTAATAACCTTTTTTTTTTTTCTTTACTCTCATAATTTAAAATATGTTGGATATATGCTTTCATATTCTAAAGTTCATAAAATGGACATGTTTTTTTTTTAATTCCTTTTTATGTTTTCCTAGCTAGGCATGTGGCCATTTGTTGTAATGCATGAAGAAATGTTTTGTAACTCCTAAACGGAAATGTTTAAAGACTCTCAACATGCATGTTGATTCAGTGAGAAAGGGGTGAATTTTAAAGATTTTTAATGAACATATTGATTTGGTATGAAAAAAATAAGTGTTTAAATATTTTCAAATGGATATGTTGGATTGGCTTAAAAAGAGTAACTCCTTAAGATTTCGACAAGATTGTGGTTTTCTTAGCAAGCACATATTCAATAACCCTTTAATGGAGATAATGAATTTGGAGTCAATTAGTAAATATCCAATAGTTGTTAAGAGGAATGTTGAAAGTGTAACGTTCATTATAATGGTTAAGTTCATGGTGTCACTAGTGGATTAAGAGACCAATACTCAACCTTAGTTAGAAGTAAACTTAAAGTATAATTGGAGAAAGGGCGAATCCATTATTCCTTATGAGATAAATAATTAATATTCTTTATTCATTGACATATATTGATATACAATGAAAATGCATATAAACACACATAAGGGTGATAAGTCATGTCTTTGGAAAAGGGTATGACTTATCATTATTACACTACACAATAATCATCCTATGACTAATATTACATGATATTTTCCTTATGACTATTATGACGTGATGTTTGTTTCTTATATTATGATAATAACTGTATTATATCTTAGGTATCCCTCATGGTTAGCTTAAGCGGTCTTGATCCAAATGATAGCTCTCCCCTAGTGATCAGTTGGGGAGGTCATGGGTTTGACTCTCTTGATCCCTTATGGGCGAGGATATGTAATCAAGGCTGACGATTCACCTTGTTTACCATCCATGGATCATGGGGAATTACTGGAAGCATTTTCCGCAAGGATTTCCTTAGAAAACAAAATAGAATATATACCTCAGGTATATTACAAGTCTTCCCCCCTTAAAAATTATTTATCCTCAAAGCACAAACAATCATAAACTTCTCCTTGTAGAATGACCAATATTTTGTAATTGTCATCGATTAGATAAGGTTGAAGACACAAGGTGATATGATTTTTGAAGCGTTGAACAATATTGGTGCATTGAAAAATGATCAATCCATCCAAACTCAATTATTTTCTCTCTTAATCCTTCATGGTTGATTGTTGCATATCCTGCAGGTGTGTAGACCGATTGGCAAGTGCTGTGTAAATGGAAGGAATTATGTAAAAAGGAGGTCTCAAGTTCGATTCTCACCCAGATTTACTTGTGCTCCATTCTTGCGAGTACGACAATCGTGAGTTGTTGATTCCCCCAGTATACAAAAAAAAATGGTTGATTGTTGCATAATTTTGTTTCCCTTGATTCAATGTATTGTTGTTGTAACTTATCCAATTAGTAGTAGTTGTTGGTCTCTGATAATGTCTTGTTGAATAATGGTTCTTTGATGCCCTATTCCATGAATATTGATGAGTATTCCATATTATTCCTTGATAGTGTTGATATCAATCGTTTTGGATTCCTTGGAAAAATGGGTGTCAATGTGGTTCATTTTGCTCACCCATTACAACTGTCTTCTTTCCAATGAAAATGACATCATCTATCCTCCTTGTTTGGTCTTTGATTACTCTAGCCTCAGAGACAATACCATTATATTTGACATGTAACTTCTCCAAATGGAGCTCAACTTCTTCAAGTATCTTTTGGTGACCTTCTTGAATATTGTTTTATTTCTCCTTCTTAAAATATAACATGATCCCATCTATCAAATTCTTACATCCTTCCACACTTCTAGATTTCATTTTTTATTTTACCTCATTAGTATTTATGGATTCTTCAACCTTATTACAAATGTCCTCTTCAAGTTTTTTTGATAGTATCCTCTTCAATTTTTGTGGTAATATCTTCATCCCTATTTTTTGATTCATACTCTTGTAATTTTCTTTTCTTAACATCATTAATAAGTTCTTGATTATAATTACATAACCTTTTGATTTTTTTGTCTTTCTTTTTCAATTCTTACTTTGACTCATAGTTTCCCAACTACCCTTTGCTATTATTTTCTTGATTTAATTTCTCAACCTCCTTAATGAGTGATTCATTAAGGGATTGCATCTGACACAATTGGTCACTTTTTCTCTTAATCTCTTCTTTTAATTCATTAGTGTCTTTGTGTCACTTGGAAGGTTTTTTTTTAGCTTCAATGAATTCATCTTCAATTTTATGCATCACTTACACTTTTAAGTCTATCATCCCTTCTGTGGAGGTTGATTTATCTTCAGTTTCAAAATTTTGAAGATCTTCCATTGATACAACTTCATTTATAACAACATTAGTTTTTCCACATTTATTGCATCGGTGTTAGTACTCTTGTCCATGTTTTGAGATTTTTGTTGCACCTTCTTCTCATTTTTCAACTTCTTCAATTATGCAAATAGAGTTTTATTATGATTTCTTAAATGAGAAATTTCATCATTTTTGGACAGAAGTTTTTTACTGATATTTTCAATCTTTCTTTTGTGAGTTATTTTAATATTATTATTTTGTTGTTGTAGGTCTTCTATCTGTCATTGAAATTTGTGATTTTTTGTATCTTGCTTCTCTCGAGATTCTCTGTCACATTGAATTGCACCATTTTGTATTTGGTCTATATATTCTTATGTGGGAATTCCTATGCGTGAATCCACTATGAAATCTTGTAATGATATCTTCTTTACCTCATAAGGGAATGTCAAAATTTTATTTTTTCCATTTAGAATGAACATCCCCAATGTTTTCATCCAATTAGAACCTAGAATTGTGTCAACAACATTAAAACTAATAAAATTTGCAACATTGAATCGAGATACAAATTTATAATAATTCATCGTTAAATGTATGTTCTGAATTTCAAATTCCTCCTTTCCAATAATGTCTTCCTTTACAAAAATACTTGACTTTCGAATTAACAATTGATTTTCCATGTCGACATTAATATAAATTTTCTCACTATTTGAATGACAGAAATAACAATATCCTTTCCTTGAATAATCCCTTTAATTTTTATTGAATCCAAGACAAGAGGTTGAACTTCTTATTTTAGAAAACCTACTTTCCTTCTCTTTATTAAAATCTTTTTTTTTAACATTCTGCACAAGTTCAAATTGGTACTACCCTATAGGTCTTAAATAGTGTCTTTAATTTTGAAATTTAAATTTAACTTGGAACACTTTATAAATATTTATATATTATTCACCAAAATTCCATTTGGATTTAAAATAATGATTGACCTTATCTTTTAACTTTCACATTAGGTTTGTTTCTTTACTTTGACTTTTCACTCTTCTCTTGATTGAAATGGAGGTATTAATTTTATAACCCTTTAATGGAATCTTGGAATATACTTTTGATAATAATATTTGAGCTTCTTAAAAATATATCTTAAGAATGTAAATATTTTCACCATTTATTTACTTTAATAAAAATATCTTATAAACTTTAATATTTCACCTTTTGCAAATATCCTCACGTTATTCACTTTTCATTTACAACTTTTCACATTATTCAAGTTACCAATATTTTGACCCTTTTCACTTTTACGTGACTTCTTATATACTTGTATTAGTGACTTCTCACAATCTCTCAAACTTCTTATCCTCATGCCAAACTTGAACCTTCGTGTAAAGATTCAATTTTTTTTGTCTTCACAATCCTCGATAGAAAAAACAATTTTTTTCTTCGCAATCTTGATATGTTGTATCTGTCAACTTATATATATGATTGAATTGGTACTTCTTCATGTGTACTTTAAAATTCTTTGAAAATTTGTCTTTTAATTATCGTTTCTTGCAATGTATGTTCCAATTAACTTAACTAATGCCAATTATGGAATCTTTTCTTGACTTGATGGTTCTTTATGTGCACTTTTAACAATACTTAGAAATTTTCTTTTTTAACTATAAATTACTTTGGGCCACACACCTAAAAGTTATTTACAGAAAAAAATAAAATAATAATAAAACAAAATAAAAATAAAAATAAAGATAAAAAAATAAAAAAATAAAAATAAATAAATCCTTATTTTTTTAGAGTGCTACTAGAAAAACAAACTTGATCATAAATAAATAGAACAACCGAAAATAAAATGTAGTTCACCATAGGCGAACAAAAATACCTCTCTTATACCAATTAAAGAAAACTTCTTGGCCACTTCACTTGAGCATCCATTATAACAAGGATGAATCCA
Organism: Picea abies; assembly: GCA_900067695.1. Taxonomy (NCBI): domain Eukaryota; kingdom Viridiplantae; phylum Streptophyta; class Pinopsida; order Pinales; family Pinaceae; genus Picea; species Picea abies. The sequence continues at coordinate 5,145 of CBVK0101921310.1, forward strand.
TATATTCCTCACATGACAAATAATTATTGTTATTTATTGTTTTAAAATACAATGAGCTTGCATATAAATACATGTAGGGGTGATAAGTCATGCATTTGGCAAAGGGCATGACTTATCATTATTACATATTAATCTTTGCCATGACTTATCATTATTACATATTAATGACATATTACATAATAGTCATCCTATGACTATTATTACATGATATTTGTCTTATGACTATTATGACATGATATTTATTTCTTGCATTATGATAATAAATGTAATATACCTCAGATATATTACAAAAATAATTACCATCGTCATTTTAGGGTAAATTTATTAATATATCTAACGTTGAAATGAAAATATAAAGATCAATGGATGAGATTAGCCAAGGACATGACGCACCATTATTACATAATAATCATCCCATGACTATTATTACATGATATTTTCCTTATGACTATTATGACATTATATTTATTTCTTACATTATGATAATAAATGTAATATACCTCAAGTATATTACAAAAATAATAATCATCATCATTATAGGGTAAATTTATTAATATATCTAAGGTTGAAATGAAAATATAAAGATCAATGGATGAGATTAAAGTGGTAATTTAAGCTATAACTAGTGTAGATCCATCTTAACTGTGGATTTATCAAGTGATAAGAGGGATCAAATCCCTTGAGGTGCAATTTTTTTTAGAGTGCAAATATTGATAAAATGTTAGCAACTTGAGGGATTTGATCTCTCTCGACAATTGGTAGATTCGGAGTTGAGATGGATCTAGTTTCAGTGGCAAGAAACCATGTCAAAATTTTAAATGATCATCATTATTATATATGTTTTAGAGTGATTTAATCATTTGAAATTTACTAAATATCATCTATAATATGGAAAGTAATATGAAGAAGGTCACTTCAAAATATACATGAGGATTAATGTGAATAATACTAACTTTAACAACCCCCTAGATGGGGTGCCACGCGGAGCAGGAGGGGTACGTGGAGCAACACCAGGAGGGGCCATTAATGGTGGCCACCCGCCCTCATATCCTCGTCATTTATGATGGGCATAAACCCAAGCGACCTTCACCATTTGACGAGGCCTCTCACACGCGCGAGGAGAACCACCGGCCAGAGAATTAAGAACAAAACCTTAATGGCCATAGCTACCATTTTCACCCTTATCAGCAGTCTCAGTGGCTTTGGGATGATTCGGAAGTTTGCAGAGCCGAACGGGGACAACGTCGCAGTGGGCACTCCAGCAATAGCTCTAGTTCTAAGCACGCCATGAGCAAGAGGGAGGCCTCGCAGAGGCGCAGGGTGGTACGCAGTCGACTCATGACGGAAGAGGCAAAAGAAGTTTGAGAGAGCACTGTCTCTAGCCAAGAGAAGGAGACCCAGGAAGTCCAGAGGAACAGGGACGCCTCCCATGGCGTATGTTGAGGAGATTCCTCCGGAGGAATCCCTCCATAATTTCTTAGAGAGCCTCCTTTTCATGGTTCCGGACAATTGGAATCCCCCTACTTTTTTTGGAGCAGACGCAATGACCCTTGATCCAAGAGCTGAACAAGTTCCCAGCGGCACTCCAGTTGAGGAATTTACACCTTTCTTTGTAGAGGAAGAGATGTAGAGAGGCAGCGAAGAAAACATCCCCGAGCCTCCTGATGAAATGGGGCCGCAAAGTGGGCAACAAGCACACCAGAAGGAGGTCGACGGGTAGAATTTGTAGTACCAACCACCACTTCTTCACCCGGAGCACTTGAACTTGATCTTCAATGAACACAGCATGGTGGAAGACCAAATATTTAGAGCCATCCGCATCAATCAATGCCTGGATATGTTGTACGCCGCCTACTCCAGCACCACCCCAAGGCGTCAATGCCCCACCTATGCTCAAGTCTACGCCATCCCAGTCAAACGTGGCAAGGAGAAGGACGACCATGAGGACACCGGATAATAGGTTTTCCTGTTTGTTCACTGCTCAAAACTCTTTTCTTTTTGATGCATAACAGAGCTGTAGCTCTTCTAGCTTATAACATTGGTAGCGATAGTATAGGAATGAACAGACTAATACTAAGGCTGGCCATGCACCCTAGTTTCTTTTGGGCAGGGTGGCAGATTAACACTTTGAGTTTGGAAGCTAGCTTGGAATGGCCAGCTGTCTCAGTTTCTTTAATAGGCGGGACAACTGGCACTTCAATAGAACGTTGTAATTTTGCAATATCAATATAATAGGACCTGCATTTTTTACTTTAAAAAAAAAATACTAGCTTTAACAACATTTAATGATGGAGAAGGTGAATAGTAAGAAATTAATAGGATGCATATAATAAATTCCACATAGATTAAGTAATGACAAATCTCAATATATCTTCTTTAGCTTTTCTTTTACCTACGCTTGCTAGCTTTCCCATATTTTCATATATATCATATGAGAAAGAAAGTGGATTTTGAAGACCATTCAAAATTTTAACTTGAGATGTAATACCCCAGTTTTGAGTCCCCAGATTAATGAGGTATTTTTGTTTATTTGTTGAAAGGTTAGAGTTCCTGTAAAGTTGAAAGGTCAGAGAGACTAGAAATGCAATACTTTGAATAGTAATAATAAAAATGCATCACTGGTTCTAAGAAAGACAACGACAAAGTTATAGGGGGATATGATTCCAAGTCTTTTTATTATATTTTATCCACCCATCTTGGATTTAGTTGGTAAAAGTGGTTATGTGAACTTCTTGGGGAGGCCACATGGTGCATTATTTCATGTAATTATATAAGCCATGCTTTTGGTCATTTGGGGGTTCACAATTCATTGTTACTCAATAATTGTTACTCGTTCCCCTTTCATTGTTGTTCACTTTTGTTCTTGGTTTGGGAATGGGAACAAATTGTTGGTGGTAGAGATTCATGACTAGGTTTATGTAGGTAACTATTGGTTATTCCAACAAGCAATTGATGTTTGTGTGCATGAGAATTTTGAAAGTTGTGAAAGAACTTTCCACAGCTGGGAATCCTTGGAGTTTCCATCATTGATATTTCCTAACCAATAGCATTGGAGCCCTAGAAAGAGGTGGAACAACCCAAAGGACTACATTGTAGATAAGGGGGTTCATTTCTTTGGGTTTTTCATCCCGAGGGAGAAAGAGAGCTAACAAAATAGGATTATTGTGTGAATGATAAAAGTGTGAGATCTTGATAACCAACTGGTGTGTATTTTAGAGTTTGCCTAGGACCAGTCTTTGTGGATTCATAGCCTCGGCTCGGGGGTGGCCTTTTGTAGAAAGTTTATGTGAAAAAGAGCCTAAGGTTGGGTGGAACGTCCAACGTCTGCAACCAATCATTGAAGATATTGTTTAAAGATAAGTTCTTTGTTATGTGTTCTTGTATTTATATATTTACATTGTGTATTAATTATATTTGAGATGTGTTGCCTTTATAACATGCATTTTTTCTGTTAATCTTGTGCATGGAATGTTATTCATTTATTTTATAGTTTAGTATGATTCTTTATTATTGAATATGTGGGTATCATGCTTCTTGAATTATCAATGGTATTAGAAATTCAAAATTTTCCCAAGATGGGAAATTTTGAGGTACCTGGGTAGTTAGGTACATCACATGAGATATTTCTTTCCACTATTAGTAGTTGATTTCTCCAACCTCATAATTTATTCACAAGTCTATTTATACTCTCGTTCTTGATTTTGGTTTTAATGCATTGTATATATCAATGCGTTCTATATATATTAACGGTTTATATATCTACATATTATAATGGTTTTAATGTGCAAATAATAACAAAGGAATCACACCCAAGAAAACAAAGTAGTGGAATTCAACTTCTAGATGAGAATCTCTTTTGCAACACCATCTAGTATATATTTTGAAATTGGTTTGTGTTGTGTTATTGTTAAAGTCATTTAAGTTCATAATTTTCACTATTTCATTACTGAAATCAATGGCCCGAATGAATTTTCTCGATATATTTTCTTCAATTAATGCACTTAATTGTTATTGAAAATAATGCACCCTATTGTTTTCATTATGTCATTGTTGAAATTAATGCAACTACTTGATTGTGCTAAATTATTTTCATTGTATCATCAATAAAATCAATGCATCCTATCGTTTTGGGTTATATGTCATCGCTAAAATTAATACAACTACTTGATTATTCTAAATTATTTTTAACTATATCATCACTGAAATCAATGCACCCGATTTTTTTGGGTTATGTCATTGCTGAAATTAATACAACTACTTGATTACTTTAAATATTTTTTTCACTATATCATCACTAAAATCAATGCACCATATTGTAGTGTGTCATATAATTGCTAATCAATGCAACTACTTGATGCCTATGTGTTATATCATTGTTGAAATCAATGTAATTACCTAATTGCTATAAATCATTGCTCTAAGAAATGATGCATTTTTTCTTTATTTTTGTATACATTTCAATTATATTACTCACTCCACCAAAACACTAGAATCCTCATTGAAGTTTCCAATGCTTTCAAGGTTTCATAATTACAATTTGAAAAGGAGTAATCATAATCATCAAAGGTGTCTATATTTACAAATTACAATTCCATGCTAGAAAATTTGAAGAATTACAATTCCCAATGCCATGTTAAGTGGCTATATTACAACTTGGATCTAAAATTTGAAGAATTATGATTTTCAATGCAATGTGCATGCTTAAGTATCTATCATTCCTTTTTTCTTATGATTATTGTGTTGGAATACTGAGAGGGGGGCTGAATCAGTATGAACACTTTTAACCACAATATATATATTCTTCAACTTTATCAGTAGTGTTCAGTATTTTATCATTAGCATTCAATTTATCATTAGTAGCATAAATCAACAATCCATAATAAACAATCGCATAGACATAGTACACCATAATTTACATGGAAACCCAAATGGGAGAAAACCACAAAATGAT
>CBVK0101921356.1:0-15533 GCA_900067695.1 Picea abies
AACCTCTCATATGAATCTATCTGAGCCTTCATGTGCTTATCTATTTATACCTCTATTAGGAAGTTATAATTACTTAACTTCCTAGGTCGATCGGTTAACAGAGACTCTAACCAACTTCTACTTCTAACTACGTCGTTCAACCGACAAGTTCTAAATCAATTGTCGAATCTAGTCGATAAAATTCACTATCCCCTACAACACTCATTCACATTTTCTATCATGGTTTATCCACTTATACTAGCAAAGAATTTAATCACAATGTTTTATCCAATATAAAATTACAATTTTATTTAATTAAAATATTTAAAAATTAGTATAATTCTCCAAACTACCATTAAATAAACCCAAACTTCATCATTACTTTTCTCTTTGTAATAAGTATCCATACCAAATATACTTTTAACTTATACTTGAATCCTTCTATACCAACTCAAGGTTGCCATGCTCACAACTCCTCTCACACACAACTATTTTTTAAGTAATTTTCCTAAACATACAATAATTATCACACACCCAAAATGGATTTAATAAGATAACATTCCATATACTAAAACTTGTCCTCCGTGACCTTTCATAACTATTCAACCTCCCATTAAAGAAGGAAAGAGTTAATAAAATAACATTCCATATACTAAAACTTGTCCTCCATGACCATTCATAACTATTCAACCTACAACTAAATATAGAAGTAGTCTCAACATTTAGTGAAGATTTCCCTACTTCACAAATGAGGTAAGAAAATTACACACTATCAAACCACTTGGCTACATCGGTCAACACATTAATAAATTTATTCCACCCTATCACCTCCTTCAAACAATCACCTTTCTATTTTAACTAACTACCCAAAATATGTCCATGATTGGAAATTCAATCTCCTTAATTTATGGTACAATATTCTCCTCAAAAGCAATCAACTTATTTGGTCTTAATACTTCATATTCTTATTTAAATATTTCAATTTAATAAGATTGATATTTGCAATCTCTTAATACCTATTTATCTAGGATAAATGTTTTGAAAACATTATTTTGAAAACATAATGTTCTCCTAAATTCTCATATAAGTATGCCATGTATTTCAATAGCTAAATTAATCATAGCATTACCATGCTTCTTCTATCTTTTAAATTATACATATTTTTTATATATTTCCAACTCATTTCTAATAGTTAAGTGCAAACACTAAATATCATTATCCAATTTAACCAATCTTATTATTTAATTTGGTCATGAAATAATATTTTGATTTTTTATTTTCAATATGTGATTGATTCAATTATTTATTTGAATCAAGTTTATGTATTTTCATTAATTTTTTTTTTCCAGATTATAAATTCTAGGGTAAGCTTTTGAATGCTTTCCTTTATTTCAAGGATGGTATCCAGAATAAACCCTAGAATATTCAAGGTACAAGGTTGATCAACAACAATACTTAAAATCATTACAATAGTATACTCGTTATAAGCTTAACATGTCACTTACAGTAATTGAACCCGGGTGAGAACGATAACATTCCTTCCAACCACCTGAACTAAACCCAATTGACCACACATTTGCTAACTTCTATACTAACAATGTTTATTTCAAAAAAAAAAAAAAACAATATGATTTCATTCTTTATATTAAATTTTTCCACTCTCTAAAAATTGACTTCCTTAAAGTAAAGTCAACCAAATAATATCTCATTATAACTTAAAAAGCTACTAAAATCTCAAATAATCATCCTTAATCTATCTTATAAATTATCAATAATTCACTTCCTATCTAATCTATTAAATCATATCATATTACTAAATCATCATTTCTTTCACTCTCTTTTTCTAATAGTAGTGCGAAGAATCATATATAATCTCGAACATGTCAACCTTCTTTAATCTTATTAATGATATGATAATAATTAATGTAAAAAAATTATTAAATCATATCATTATTACTAAGTTATCATTTCTTTAACCCTCTTTTCTAATAGTAGTGCGAGGAATCATATATAATCTTGACCATGTCAACTTTCTTTAATCTTATTAATGATATGATAATAATTAACGTAAAAAAGTTATTGTTAAATATTATCTCATCAGCAAGTTTTCAAATAATTAAACATTATTATACTATTTAATTCAATATTTATGTAATCTTTTTATTATAATTTTATTAATCTTAAATTACATCACCAAACAAAATAGTATTCATATTCTTCAACCAAAAATTCCATCCAGATCAGTAACTTAAAACCTTTGTTCATGATAAGATAAGCCGACACAATACTATACACAAACTTTTCACATTAAATTTCAAGTTCCGATATGCCTTTTATCATAAGCCTTTTATACTTATCTTTGTTCATCTACCATACTTTTCCTTGTTGTGGATATATCCTCATTTGTTTACTTCTCTTTCATTTGACTTGTTTTGTTCCCTTCCTTCACATTCATCTTTCTATAACCAATTATGCCTCCAATTTTTTCTATTACCGGTTATCCTACTTGCATGGAAACGTTAATGTTTATTTTTAATATTATTATCTTAACATTTGGTATATGCATACATGGATAACACCCATTTAAATAACATTTTGTTTTCCCACAATTGTAATTATGTTTAAGACTTCATATGATGTAATTATGAAGCATGTAATTATGTCTTGGTTAATGAAAACATCAGGTAATTGACTAAGGAGGGGAAAAGCCTTGAGAGTACTAGCCATGATATCACATGTGGAATTGATGAAGTGGATTGGTGAGGTGAAGTTGAGGTGTCTTAGTGAAGAAAATAGGAAGCTTGCGTAGCAATATAGCCTATATTGCAAAACATAAACATACACATGCCAACATACTTAAACTTGCATGGAGCCACATGACTAATTATGGAAGATATGATTGGTGGTTGAAGCAGTTAATACCGTTGATAGATCTTATATCTTGAAGAAGAAAGGGTCAAATGAAAATATAACAGGCATACACCCCCTAGATTTCCCCTTCAAACTGCGGATCCTGACTAGAGGTCACTTCTAACATAAGCCATAAGAGTCCCAAGGATTGGTAGAAGAAGAAGCTAAAGGTGAAAAACATCACCCAAGAATACAGAGAAGAAAAAAAATGACGAGACACATGTAGATAAAGAGAACGGAGCATGCATTTCATAGGAGATAATACTATGAGGAAGAGTCAGAACAACGAGCTCATGGGTGAAGGGCACAATGAACATAGACATTTGTTGGTACAGATCGAAGAAAAGAGGAAAGTGGAGAGATTCCTTGAGGAAAACAGGAAGCATGTCCAAACTATTGTTGATCACCCTACACTAGAGAAGACCTGGATCCATACTGGAGAAATAAAGGGCCACATCTTGCAGGTACTTACTGGACAAAAACTAACATTAGTAAGGGGAGGTCACCGAGGGACTATATAGAAGAGAAGGGACTCCCTTGTGTAGAGGAAATCCAATTGATAAACTACTTGATAAACATGTGGAATCCCTGAGCTCAGTGGGAAGGGGGAAACTTCTTATGTTGTCAATGGAGGAAGGAGAGTAACCTTCCTGGATCATCCTGAGTTGAAGACCAATTGAAGCATTCCCTTGTGATATCATGGCTTGGAATGAGGGTGGCGTACTATAGGAAGACACTCTATAGTGTGGCCTAAGGTTGGGAGGAAAGGCATCCTCTCAGCCAGTTGGATGTTGATATTTCCCTTGAGAAGATACGTGTCTAACTTGGCTAATCTGATACATGGTAATGATGTAAATGTATGGTTTTGGTTTAATGAGAAAATATGAATGCATGTAAATGATGTATTGAACTTCTATGTAAAATTGAATGTGCATGTTTACCTTCACCACATAAATTTGTTAACTCATGAAGTTAAGTCAAATAGGGATGGTTTGTATCCTTGAAAATCTTGCAGCTTAAGAGGAAATTTTGCAATATATGGACAAAACCTTCACTCAGAAAGAGATAGGAGTACCTTGGTAGCTAGAGAGACCTGGTAAGGAGGTTGAGAGCCTTGAGCCCAGTGAGAAGTCACTTGTCCTTGGTGGAAATCTTGCAGGACATGGAGTAATTCACCCAATTACCTAAAGGAAGACCTTAACCAGTTCAAACCTCGAAGTCCAAGTCTCTTAGAAGTTTGGTAGAACCTTAGAAGGGACAGAGAAAATACCCTGACTTGTTTAAGTTAGAAATTAGACTATTACCATGGAAGAAACCAATGTTTTATGGTGGGTCGATTCACAGTTGTTGATTGGGAGAAGTGGGTAGATCAATACCATTGGTCGTATGGTGCCACTTTTAGAGTGGCCAAGTAAAGTTGTATTTGAACTCCAAAAGGAAGATACCCAAATTGACGAGGATCATTGATCTATTGGAGAGTGACTAGGGAGAAAACTAGATCGTTGGATCCAGTAAGGAGACTGTCAGAGGAAGGGTTGTCGAGGGTCCGGAAGGAGAAATGTAACAATATTCTTATGATAGGAACTTAGAGAACCATAGATCCATCGTGAGATGTTCCACGAGATCACAACTGTTGGACCTGGAAAGAATCACTCTGAAGAAGAGGATTTGAAAACCTTGATCGAAAATATGTTGTACCCCTTGAGATCACAATGATTGTAGGATCAAACGAACGAGGATCGTTTGATTTGTCAGAGATGTGCATTGTTGGAGTGAGCTACTCAAAGTAGTTCATGGAGTCAAAGTGGGGACACTCCGAGGGGAAGGAACTTCGAAAAATGAAGGAGGGTTGTTGATTGGTATGGGGGAGAGATTCAATCTTAACCATTTATTTTTTGGGCCCCATTTGTTGGAACATGGAATGGATGCCTAAGTGGGAAGTAACCATCAAATGGATGGGTATTTCGATGTAATCGTATCCATTATAACCCCAGGTATGAGGATTTTTATATCTCTATGGATGATTCGTCGAGATATCACTATCGAAAGGAAGATCAACCTAGGTGGTTGGGCACTTTGATGGGAACAAGTCTAAATAGCCGCTAATAATTGATTTGAGGGTGATAAGAAAATCAGACCGTCTGATTGAGGGTGTTTAGGCACCTGGGTAATTCAATAAGAAAAGTAGGGACACTTCCCTAAGAATTAATAAGAGCTAACTTAGTTTAAATTGTGAGCAGAGAATTCCTCACTTAAACAACTTGTGAAACCGATAGTGTGTCATCAAAGAAGATGAAATTTGACATCCCACCAACCTAAGTAAGGTTTAGGGGGTTGGGTGTGTCAAATAGTGGTATCATAGCTAAGTTCAAACACTAGGCTTGAATGGGACACTGAGGCTGCTTAAAATTGTTTTATAATATTTTGATGATGCATGGTATGCGTGTTTTAAAATGCTAATGTAATTGCTAACAAGGGTTGTTGTCTCAACATGTAGGACAAAATGAAGGGAGAGAAAAGGTGAATGGTGCAGTGTAGGATGGAAGACACATCACATTTTAGAGATGAGGAATTAGATGGATGAAGGGACAGAGAAACCCCTCCAGATTTGATGGCCATTGTCATAAGCTTGAATGCGGATAATGAGAGACTTATGAGAGCCTAGGCTAAGCAGGGTGAGCTAAATGTAGTGCTCTTGCATAGCTTGTCTAAAATTCAAAAGCATCTATAGCAAGGACCTAGTAATGTAGAGTTGCATCAGTTGGAAAAGTTGAAGACCCCTTCATATGCCCAAAAGCATGGATTACGTCATAGAAATGTGGGGATAATTTATTCCAAGAAGAGGCATCAGGATGTCAAGAAAACAAAATATGATGTAAGTGATTCCACAAGGTCATCTAGTAGGAATATTTCATCCAAAGAGTTTTCTAGCAGTGACATTGGAACGAGTGTTTCGAAGAAAATAAAGAGACGTTCACATAATTCTCTGAATAAATAATTCAAGAAGGCCAAGCCGCCTACCTTTGATGGAGAAATTACGAAAGGAGAAGAAGTCAAGGCATGGTTGTTTGTTTTGAAAAGGTATTTTAGGGTACACAATTACACTGAGAATACCAAAGCAAGAATTTCCATTTTCAATATGAATGGAGGATCCTTTGTTTGGTGGGAATACCTCAAGGAAATCAAAGGACTAAAGGAAATCAAACTGACTTGGAAGCAGTTTGAGAGGTACTTCGGAAAGGAATACTTATCAAAGAAGTACTTCGATGAAAAAATCAAGGAATTCCATGAGCATAAGTTGGGTCAACTTACACTGGATTCCTAAGCCAAAAGATTCATGGAGCTATTGAGGTATGTTCCTTATCTCAAGGATGAGAAAGCAAGAGTGCAAAGTTTTCTTAGTGGATTGCCACAATCCTACCAACACATAATTAAATTTGATAAGCCCAAGACATTGGAGGACACTATAAGTAAGGATAAGTGTCGTTATGATCAATCCAGGCATACGCTAGAACCTTCTAAATATTGGAAAAGGAAGGATATGAGTGGATTCCAGAAAAAGGGATTCAAGTCATTTCCATACAAGAATCAAAAGAAGGGTGCATAGTTTGGTAATCCAAGCAGAAGTGTGCATCAACATAATTTTCCATCTCAATGTGGAAATAAGACAGCAAAGGATGCAAGAGAAAGAGCAGATGAGCCTAAGAAAGGACCTTTGCAGTGTTGGGGTTGTGGAGAACCACACATGTTTATGGATTGTCCTCACATAAAACATGACAACAAGAAATTTTATCATGTGCAAGAAGTAACTACAGTCAAAGATATGGCCATAAGTGTGCCCAGAATATATGCAGTTGTGGAGAATTGACAAGAAGACCACCAGGCTTCAATAGTGGAGTTGGAAGGTACAATTTCCAAGCAACATGTTTCTATTTTAATTGAACATAGATCTAATCTTAGTTATGTCTCACCACAAGTTGTTGAAGCATGTTCCTTATAGACGAATAAACATGCAAAATCACGGTTAGTTCAATTAGCAACAACAATAAGAGAAGTGGTTGAGGCCGTAAAAGCTTGTCCATTTCAGATGAGTGAATTGTGTATGCAAGAAACCTTGAATATCCTACCCCTAGGATCATATGACATGCTTCTAGGCATGGATTGGTTAGCCACCCACAAGGCAAAGTCAGATTGTTATGAGAAAACTCTAGAATGTGAAGATGAAGAAGGAAATGCAAGAGTTCTGCAAGGCATTTAGAAGCCAATTTCAATAAGGAAAATATCGAAATTGCAGTGTAAGAAGTTTATTCGAAAGGGGTGTCCCTTGTATTCTATACAAGTGCTTAACCCATCAGATACCAAGGAGTTGAAAGATGAAGATCACCCTATTCTATAGGAATTTAAGGATATATTTCCAGAAGAGGTATCTGGATTTCCTCCAAAGAGAGATATCAATTTTTCAATAGATCTTGTACTTGGAGCAGTGCCAACATAAAAAGTACCCTATAAGACGAGTACACTAGAGTTGATGTAGCTGAAGGTAAAGTTGAAGGAAATGTTGGAAAAGGGATACATCAGGCCGAGTGTATCTCCATGGGGAGCACCATCCTTGTTTGTAAAGAAGAAGGATGGAACCTTGAGATTGTGTATTGACTGTAGATTGTTGAACAAGATGAAATCAAGAACAAGTATCATTTTCCCAGGATTAATGATCTCTTTGGTCAACTTAGAGGAGCTGCATTATTTTCAAAGATTGAATTAATATCTGGATATCACCAAGTCATAATTAAGGATGATAATATCCACAAGACATCCTTTAGAACAAAGTATGGACACTATGAGTTTGTAGTGGTGCCATAATGGACTTACAAATGCACCAACCACTTTCATGTGTTTAATGAATAGTGTGATTAGTAAGTATCTTAACAAATTTGTCTTGGTGTTTGTGGATGACATCATGGTGTATTCCAAAACTAAAGAAGAGCATGAAGAACATCTCAGGATGGTGTTGCAAGTGATAAGAGAGCACTAGTTGCATGCTAAATGCAGCAAGTGTGATTTCTTTCAAAAGGAAATCTAGTATTTAGGCTACATAATCTCAGTCGGAGTGGCAGTAGACCCAAAAAAGATCAATACAATCATGGAATGGCCTACCCCTCAAAATGTAACAGAAGTAATATATTTCATGGGATTGGATGGGTATTACAAAGTGTTTATAAAGGGATTTTCCAAGATGGGTAATCCCATTACCTCACTGCAGAGAAAAGGTAAAAAAATTGTATGGTCATAAGAGTGTGAAGATAGCTTCCAGGAGATGAATCATCTTTTCACTAATGCCCCTATTTTGAATATTGTAGACCTCAAGAAGGATTTCTTGGTTTTCACTGACGCTTTCAAGGAAGGAATCAGTGGGGTTCTTATGCAAGAAGGGCAAGTGAATTATTATGAATCACAAAATATAATGAGCATGATCAGAAGTATGATACCCATGATCTAGAGCTTGCAACGATTATGCATGCACTGAAGAAGTGGAGACATTACTTGCTTTGAAGAAGGTTCATTTGGATGAATGTCCACTATGGACTGAAGTATTTTTTCGACCAACCACTGTTGAATGCTATGTTGATTTTTCTAGTGCAATAGATAATAGCACAATATTTATGAAAACTGATAATTACTTCTAATAATATTGTTTTTCACCTTTCAAATTATAATTAAGCAATTATACTTCAAAAATTCAACCATATAAATGTTGTAGAATAATATTAGAGATCACAAAGAGAACACATGATTTACTAGGAGATGTGAATCAATTGCATTACAAATAAGCCAAACTGGATCCTTATTTATACCAAATTGGCCTCCCCAACAGAAACGACTTTTCACTTTTCACATTGTGAATATCGACCATAGTTACAAAATCAATTAGTATTAAAGTTTGATTTTCCCTTGTTGTTCAAGTTATTTGAATTGTAGTGAAGAGGTGGATTGTTTTCCCTCATGTTCTATGACTTTTCCAAATAAAGGATAAAATATTTCATTGAAGTTTTAAGTTTTCAAGTGTCTTCAAGGGTTCCAAGAAGTTCCTTGAGGAGGGCCCACTCAAGGAAAGGACTAGGAACCCATGTGATCATTTTCTTTCATTTTCTTTCATTTTCTTTAATTTATATTTTGTGAGTAGAAAAAACTTCTATAGAAAACATAATACTAGTTTCTTTCGTCTTATTTTCCAACATGACTTTCATTTCTTATATTTCTTTGAACAAAAATTTCAATTCATGTATTTTTATTAAATGCCTTTAATTTATAATGTTCGGTACCTTGATGTAGATGATATGATCTAGCATATGATATTTAGTATTGTAAGGATTGAATGGTATAACAATGAGATGAGGTCATTAGTTTAAGGAGACTTTGCCATTTGCTTCTAAACATTAACATTTTTCCATTAGGATATATGAAATATGCCCCTTGGAAGGAACAAAGCTCAACGAAAGGCGATGAGGAGTGCTAGGGTTTGAAGATCTGCAAGCTTCCAACCCTATCATATCCAGGATTCCATTCACATAGAGACGTCAATACCACAACTACCGTCACACCTGACACAACATAATGGACACAGAAGGGGGATAAAACCCCCCTCTTAGATAAATGTAGCAGTGAACGAGATAGACAGAACCCATGCTAGGCAGCCACCTTTTGAACCCTCATCTCACCTCCATGATCAATTTCTACAAGATGAACAAGGCTCAAGAAAAAACATGGAAATGAAAGATGAATTGTCTCATCCAAAGGAATATCGCAACTAGGAACCAGAGAATTGTATTTCCCAGGAACCAACAACACCAAAATATGTGGTAAAATACACTAAGGTTGGAGAACACACCCAATTTCCCTTATTCGAAAATTATTAGGGTTATGGCCCTCTGAAAGAGAGCTTACACGATGGATCAAGACCTGGTGGAACCTGAAATTTGACTATAAGCTCTAGCTCAGCTCGAAAGGATTCTTCACAATCATATTTATAATCTAGAGGATAAAGATTGGGTATTTGAAAACAACCTCTAATTCTATAATTGTGTGGGGCTATTTATATGATTTTGGATTGATCGCTTCTACCTAGAGAAGGAGGACTTTTCCTTTTCCCCAATTTGGATCCACCTCTACTCCTTTCCCTAGGAGTTATGGCTTGAAGAAATCTTAATGGGAATTGAAAATATGTTGGGATGATATGTCAAATTATCAAAGGCCACCAAGAAAAGAAGATACACATCATATGCACACATATGTGTATACATGAACATCTCCAAGGCCCTACCTGGATTAGTCAACATATAATATCAAGATGAAGACTGGATCCAAACCATAGATTATGAACACATTCCCTTATGATGTGGGAAGTGTCATGAACATGGAAATATCTTCTGGGACTGCCCACTCAATGCTCCAACACTACCAGTGGTAGAGGAGAAACAAAAATATGTCTTCACGTAAGTTTTGGTCCGCATGAAACAACCACTAAAAAAATCCAATAAGAGCGGAGGCCGAAATATCCTCACTGGAAATTCTTTTGATGCTTTAAGAAACCTGCTGGACACAGAGGAAGTAGAAAATCCACATAGACCAGAAGATTTGCGCAAAGACAAAGGAAAGGAAAAACAAGCCCTATATCCAGTCCTAGAACAAGTTCATCTCATGACTCCCCAACACAACCGGAACCAGGAAAGGACTTTGATGAAGGAGGAGATACCATAATGTATATGGATGAGCAAGAACTAGTGGACATAGATCTATACAAGCTATAGGAAGCCTTCAACAAGAAAGAACTGCAAATTATACCAGTTCAACAACTCAGAAAGGTACATAAGGTTTTCATCGACTCCACAAACGGTGCTACTTCAATACTAGGCATACGTTTGGATCCTAATTCGGATCCCAAATGGATCCTGAAAGAGGGAAAGTGATAGGGGCATAGGATGACTCATCAATTGATCAAAGAGGTAGGTAATTTTATGATTAACTCGAGACAGATGTGACCTCTCATCAAGGGATTATTCTCCCCCCCACACAACACCTCATGATGAATATCATCACATGGAATATAAGAGGCCTAAATGGAAGATCCAAGAAAATGATTTTTCATAACTGCATTAAGGCAGAGGATCCAGACATTTTTCTTCTATAGGAAATCAAATGCGTAGGGAAAATGGTAGAGGAATTGTTTAAAAGATGTTGGCATCATCGTAACTTCATATATATTGATTCAGAAGGTGCAACGGGAGGTATGGCCATCCTATGGAACCAAACCTCGGTTATTATTGACCATGCCTTCTTCACCATGGGCACAATTACAACACACTACCAATATATTGGATCCAGTAAAGAGGAAGTAATCAAGAATGCCTATGGTCCTTTGAATAGCTAGGAGAAGGACCATTTCCTAAATAATCTAGCCTATTTAGAAGCATTAATAGGTCAAAAGCACTGGATTTTGGGAGGAGACTTTAACATTATCCTTACTTTAGAAGAAAAAAGAGGGGGATCAAAGCGACTTGACCCGGACAACATCAAGTTTAGAGACCTCATATATCGCCTCACAATGATTGACATTGATACCATAAATGACTCCTTCACCTAGTCCAATAAGCATATTAGATCCCAACAAATAGCTTACAGACTGGATCATTTTTTAATCTTGAAAAACCTAATGCTAGAGGGACCCTTGATTGAAGCAACCATCCTCCCAAAATTGGGTTCATATCACTGGTCAGTCCAGCTGTGGATGGACACAATAGCTACTCCCAAACTCAAACCCTATCGTTTTGAAAAATTCTGGCTAATCCACCCAGAATTTTCTGACCTATCCCTCACCTTGTGGGCCAATGCATAAATCACACATGGCATAAAGATGTAAAGATTTCAGCAATACTTGAAAATTTTCAAGCAACAAATTTGGGACTGGAACAAGAATTTATTTGGAAACATATTTCAAGCACATAAGGCCCTAGAGAAATGACTAGAGGATATCCAATATAAGTCAATCTTATCTATCTACTCAGATTCCCTACGACAAGAGGAGGATCGACTGAAACAACAACTCGAAGAACGACACAAGAAGGAGGAAATCCTTTGGAAGAATAAATCCCAAGTACAATGGCTCAAGGAAGGAGAAAGGAATACAAAGTTCTTTCATCGCTCCATGATCCACAAAATATACATCAATCGTATCATAAATCTTGAATATGCACAAGGTAACACAATTCTGGACCATGGAGAAATAGAAATAGAGTTGGTCAATTACTACAAAGAGCTTATATAGGAACCACCCATTGGCAGAACACCAACTATCAATCCAGTAACCCAACATATACAAGCCTTCATTACACCTGATGAAGTGGATCAAGTTTTCAAGAAGATGTGCCTAAGAAAGGCCCCCAGTCTAGATGGCATCACCACATATTTCTTCCACAACTATTGGCCTATGATATGAGAAGAGGTTTGGGAACTGGTGGAGGAATCACGTACTTCAGGTCAAGTGATATCTGCCCTCAATGCCACTTTTCTCACCCTTATACCCAAAGATGAATGAGTTATCAACCTGAAGCAATTCCGACCCATTGTAATTTGCAATGTCATCTACAATATTATCACCAAGGAATAGTCAGGTTATGTGGAGGGTAGACAAATCATGGACAATTTCATCCTGGTTCATGAGGTGATTCATTCACTCAAGTCCACTCGCACCCCAGGTATAGTCATTAAGCTTGACCTCTCTAAATATTTTGATCGACTTAGTTGGCACTACATGCACTCTCTTCTTTTGGCCTTTGGGTTCAACAAAGATTGGATAACTTGGATAATTAATCTCACCTCCTCAACCTTCTTCTCCATTTTAGTTAATGGTGTCTCATCCCATCCTTTTTCCCCCTCTCGAGGTATCCATAAAGGGGACCCTCTCTTCCCTTTTCTCTTTGTCATCATGGAAGAAGGCTTGGGACGGTACATAACAACCTCGATTTCATATGGCTCCCTTCAAGGGATCCCTCTCCATGAACTACAACCTGCTTCCTCCCATAGCTAGTTTTTGGATGATACCATGCTCATGAATAATCCCACAACTCAGGAAAACAACAGGCTCAAAACCATCCTTACGGACTTTAGTGAACCCTCAGGCACCACTTTTAAATTGGATAAATCCCAACTCTTCTTCTTCAATACTCCCCTGACAATCCAATAACACATCTCTTCCCTTTTGGGTATACCCATGAGCTCCCTTCCATCCAATTACCTAGGCCTTCCCCTTTCAGATTCAACTGCTCATAATATCTCTTGGGACTCCCTTATCCTCTTAATTTCCAATTGCTTAAACTCCTGGACCTGAAGATCCCTCAATCTCCCTGCCAAACTTATCCTTTTAAAATATGTGCTTCAAACTATCCCTGCTTATATGTTCTTGGCTCTGGTTTCTATGCAAACATTCATCAAAAGAATAAGGAACCTATAGAGTGATTTCCTCTAGCATGGTAATGATCTGGGGGGGAAATGGGCCCTAGTCAGTTGGGAAAAAGTTTGTAGACCAAAATCCATGGGAGGATTGGGCCTTTGAGACTTAGGAAAGCTAAATAATATCATGGGAGAAAACATTTGGTGGAAGTGACTCAAATATCATGCTGAACTATGGGCTAGAATATGGAAGAAAACATATACCCCATACATTCCATAAGATCAACTTATTTGGATTGATGATCAGATCCAAGGATCCAATATTTGGAACGTAGCCTCTCAAAATCACCCTCTCATACAAAGTCATGCTTTATGGAGAGTACATAATGTTCATAATGCTCTGTTTTGGATGAATTCATGGATACAATTCCCTTCCCTGCAAACAATGGACAATTTACACCCTTTCATGATCACATCCAAGGGTTGGATCACCTCAAAGTCATCGACCTTTGGCTTAATGTCTCTCACCATCCACCCTAGTTCAACTGGAAAATGTTCCCACAAGATCTCCACACTCTAGTAGATTGTGACTTACAACCTTGGCATACCATAGTGAGCCAAAGGAAGATCTGTATTAATGAGGATTCAAACATTCTTCATTGGTGGTATACTCCCTCTAGAACTTTTACAATCAAAGAGGCCTACTACTTTTCAGGAAAATTTTCACAATCAACCGAAAGAGAACATATGACACATCTAGAAAACCAAACTATGGCTGAAATTCTCCACCTTTCTTTGGCTCATGGTTCAGAATCGTATCCTAACTTGGGACAACCTCATGCGGTGAGGATTCATTGGACCCTCAATTTGGTATCTCTATCAGCAGCAAGAAGAAACTATGGATCACATATTCAGTCAATGCCCCAACAATGGGGAGATCTAGGATCTATCCTCTCAAAGAATGAGGAAAACCAAAAAAGAAATGAATAACATCATAAGCACTATCGGGAATTGGGGAACTAAGGTCTACAAAATCCCTCTCCTGAATAGGTTTTGGAAACTCTTGTCAGGCTTCATTATGTGGTAGCTTTGGAAAGAAAGGACCAAACGTATATTCCATTCCCAAGCCTACACCCCTTCACATCTCTAGTCAATGATCTTTGAGAACAGACATGAAACCATCGATGCCTAGCCCTGGACCCAAAAAGACTTACCCACTGAACCTTGTGAATATGTCATTCTTTCTTTCTCAAAATTGATGACACCTAGAACACCTCTTAATCTGATTTCTCCCCATAATTCCATTTCCCTAAGCCCCTCCACTTGGAAATTTCCCCCACCTGGCTTCTGTAAATTAATATTTGATGGTGCCTCAAAGGGTAATCCTAGCCCGACAATATTTGGGGTGGTTATCAGAGACGACACATGCCAACTCCAGTACCTCATAGCAGGATATTTGCGACATGATACAAACAATTCAGTATAACTTTTGGGTCTCATCAGAGGAATACAATTAGCCTCTGATCTAAACTTGACTCACCTCATCATTGAAGGGGACTCCAAAATAATCATCTTGCTCGCAACCAAAATCATAAATGGAACCGATCCAAAGAAAATCACTCCAATTTGGTGCCTTCTAGGACCTCTAAATAACTTACAATACCTTCTTCATCCTTCTCTCACTCTTATCTCCTCTCATATAAGATGTGAGGCTAATAATGTCGCTGAAAAATTGGCTAATGAAGGAGTCACTTCTCAAACATAGGCTATCCTTATAGTTGATCAACATCATCCATCTTCACAGATGTTGATTCAATGTAGGGAGATGGCTCTACATAATCCCCACCCCCCTTGTATGGGGTGACACATGCTTATCCTATGCTACCTGGCACACATGCGAATAGATCAGTTAACTCCCCTCACCGCCAACTGTAACAACCCTCCTAGTTAAGGACAACTACTATGTCAACAGGTGCAAATTTTTTTTTGTTTGTTAAGTGTGTGCGCGCGTGTAGAAGAAAAAACCCACTCGACTCTACATCACCACTCGGACTAACAAGACGCAAGTAAGACGAACACAATCAAGATGACCCGACCTATCACAGTGACAACAAGAAATAAATGTCCCTGGACATAAGGCGTGCAACTAGCAGCTGTAAGCAGAAAAAGACACCAGGGGTTAGGCACAGTACTGTCACAGA
>CBVK0101921369.1:0-14824 GCA_900067695.1 Picea abies
TTTGTTTCTCATTTTCTAATGGAATCTTTATGGATGTTAAACTTTCAATAGTGTGTTAAATATATTCATATAATTATAAGTACAAATTAAATTAGTAATTTAGATATTGTAGTTGTTAATTGTTACATGTTCTATAATAGCGTTGTTTGGACAACAGTAAATCCAGTAAATCCATTGTAAAAAAAAAAACTTACTCTTGTTCTTCAAGATATCCCATTTTATAACAATCATTTAATAACAATTAATAAGAATTAATAAGAAGTCAACTTGAACAAGAAATTTAGCCATTCACAACTTATTGCAGATATTATGTGTAACAACTGCCAACGTCTTAAGAAGATCACTGTAAATGATGGCAGGTATTGACAGTAATGTGAAGGGTGGCATCGACCCATTCAGAACGTTTAGACTACGTTGAGGAAATCGAATCTCATAGCATATTCTTTCTATTTCCATTTCATCGAGGTGATTACAACGCTACCAGCCACAAGGTCTGCACTCTTCTTGTGCAAGCCCTCCTTACTCTTTTTTTTAAGTTAAAATGACTCGACAACTTGAGGAATTGTATTACCTTTAAACGAAACGAGGAATGCAAGAAAACAACCTTACAAATTATATTAGAACCGTGCAATAGTTAGTAAACATTATTAAATACTTATTGAGAAAACACTAAGCACTCGCATATATAATTGTAATTAGAAAAATGCAATCGAGAATAATAATAATAATCTATTTTTAAGGTCATGGCCAAGTTAGCTTACCAAATTGGTGTATGAGACCCCTTTGTTTGTGGGACAAGGGACCCCTCCATCCAGTGATTTGACTAGTAAAGTCTACGAAGGAATACATACCCTACCCCCTCTGGATTTGAACTTGTGACCTCTTAAGAGAAAACACATATTCTTAACCATTAGACTTAATCAGGATGAAAACATACAATAAATGGCTCATATAAATCTATATAGATAATGTTGCCAATGAATATACCTGCTTGCTTGTTGTGTGAATGTGTGAAATACCAGACAGTAATATTTACGAAGCACCCAAAAATCAAAGAAGATGGAAGACAATGAGCACGAAACTATATAGAGGAGTAGAGATCATATTGAAAAGTGGGAATGCAGAGGTGTGTGTTCTCCACGCTCAAGGAGGTTGCTTTATGTAGTGATTTTCAAGCTGAACGTGGCTTGGTGATCTTATCCAAAGATTCCGCCACGGAGCCCAAGAATTGACCGCCATTAGCGCACACTGTTTTTGGTTGTCTCTTCCATTTGGTTACATACAATATCATGTTTTTTAATTTTGACGGATGGCGTGTGTGATGAGCGTGCTGGTAATTATCAATTTTTTTCATATCCTAATGTGAATGTGATGTTATTCGGGAATCCTAATCTGAATGTGATGACATTCAGGAACCTGTTTTGTTTACTTTAGATGAATTTCGTGAGTCACCCAAATCAAACTTTCCCCCATCCTGAGAGGATGCGTGCATACATTTCACCTTAACAATAAATCTGAAAGGAGGGTACCTGCAGCTCTTTAACTTAACAGAACGGAGGGAAGGCAAACTCAGTTTAGTCAGTTGGCAAGGAGGTGAGTTATATTGACGTCTTTATTGTTGAGTAATTTTTGTTTCTACATTAAATCTCAGTCTTATCTATATATTAAATCTCAGTCTTATCTATATATGTCCAAGTCTATAAGAAGTCGATATGCAAAGAACGATAGGAAGAGGAGCAACAACAATAGTTAAAGGTAGTAGAAGAAGTATGAGAGTACAAACTCTATGTGTGTTTGTTAGTTGCAGGCAGAAGTCATTGGAGCCGAAGCTAGACACAGTATTATATTATTTTGTATTAGCTCACAACGTCGAAGCTTATTATATATCAAGTATTTTGTGTGTTATCAAATTCATGTGTATTTTTAAGGTTTTTTTGTGTTTTTGAGTTCATGTGTTAAAGATTAGCACAATGTCAATAAATCATTCATTATGTGTTTTATCACAGCACCCAATAAATCGTGCAGTTTGTGCACTGCTTGGTAAGTTTGAGAATTCAGTGAAGAAGTTTTGTGGGGCGCGGTGTTTGACACTCTGTTGTGTACAATTTCCTGTGCGTTGTAGATTTGAGATCTAGTATTAGACTAGGTTCTATCAGAGTAGGTTGATCACAATAGGTTCTATCAGAACAAGTTCAAGAGTAGTAGCTCTATTGTAAAGTGAAAATATGGCTTCTACTTCAAATGTGCAACCACCCACTTTTACATGCAAGAATTATGAGTTATGGTCCTTAACCATGAAGTAATTATTTAGAGGTCAAGTTGTATGATAGATAGTCGGAAATGGCTATGTGGAACCAGCAGATCAGGCAATATATAATGCATTCACACAAGCTGAGACTGATGCTTTGAAAGATCAAAGAAAGAATGATGGAAATGCGATGTTTTACATACATCAAGCCATGCATGAGAGCATACTCCCAAGTGTTGCATCAGCAAAGCAAGCCAATGAAGCATGTGACATATTGGAAACTTCTTCTCAAGGTATGGACAAAGTCCAGACTTCAAAACTACAAATTTTTAGAAGAGATTTTGAAACTCTATCAATGAAAAACACGGATTGAGTAGATTCATTTCACACCAATGTTATTGGTCTTATAAACCAGATTAAGTCTCATGGTGAAACTATAGAAGACAAAAAAGTTGTTGAGAAAGTAGGAAATTAAGAGTTTTTATCTAGTTTGGATAAGTTAGTCCAAACTAAAGTTACACTTGGAATAGATATCCAAGTCATTGTCTTAGGAAAATGAATTATAAACATTTTAGCTAAGTAGGGAGAGAAAAATGTTGTGCTTGATATTTATTATGTTTCTTGTTTAAAGCACAATTTGATGAGCACAGGACAATTGTTACAAAAATGATACAAAATCTATATGGAAGACAACCACTGTGTGATTATGGATAGATATCAAAGCAATCAACTTATTGCAAGAATTCAAATGCCAAGTAATAGAATGTTTCCATTGAAAGTAAAGCCAACCAAGAAGAAAAATACAACGCAAGCTATTGGTAAAGCAAAAGATGTGCAGTTAGACATTGGATTTACAACAAAAAATGCATGCATTTCCAATGAAGAAAATAGTGCACTCAATATCAAGAAAGGGGAAAGTGGCACAGAGATGTAGGTAACATTTCAATCTAAAGTACATGATGATTCCTGTCTATGAAATTTCAGATTTGAACACTTGAACTTTGGAGGTCTAAAGCTGCTACACACAAAGGATATGGTGAAAGGTTTATCATTAATAGAAAAACTAGAAAGAATATGTGAAGGTTGCATATTTGGAAAGCAACATAGAGAGTCATTTCTAGTTGGAATACAGAGAAAAAGCTCCACTACAAATAGCACAATCAAACATTTGTGAACCAATGCAAACACCATCTATACGATACAATACATATTTTCTGACATTCATTGATGATTTCTCAAGAAAGACATGGATTTATTTCCTAAAACATAAATCTAATGCAATGGGTTGTTTTCAGTAGTTTAAATCACTTGTGGAGAAGCGAAATGGTTATTACATCAAGGTTCTAAGAACTCATAGAGGAGTAGAATATATTTTGAGAGAATTTAAAAAAAAACTAAAGTTCATGGTATCTACAAGCAATTTACCACGCGGCATACACCACAACAGAACGGTGTCGCGGAAAGAAAGGACGGGACCATCATGGAAATGGCATGCAGTATGTTTGTAGCCAAACATTTGTCAAATGAGTATTGGGTTGAAGCAGCATCAACTACACTATACATCATGAACAAATGTCCAACAAAAAGTGTGACGAACAAAGTTTATCAAGAAGCCTCGATAGGTATGAAGCACAATGTGGTGCACTTAAAAAAAATTGGTTGTGTCACATACACACATGTTCCAGATGAGATGAGAAATAAGTTAGATAACAAAGGACAAAAATGTATATTTGTTGGGCATTTTGAAGATACAAAAGGATACAAGCTCTATAACCCTATCTCAAGAAAAGTCATAATCAGTTGCGATGTTCGGTTTGTGAAAAATGAAGCATGGGATGGAAGCATAACAAAGACAATCATAATTATTGATGCTATTGAGCATGATGATACAAAATAACTGGTGGTTCAAACACCATGTACAAGTCTGTGTGCATTTCCTTCTACAACTGTGATGCAAATCCCAGCACAAACAACTCTAGTAAGACCAATAGGGGCACAATCTAGACCAAGAGCACAGCAAACTCTAGCAAGTAGTCCAAGTAGTTCTACATCCCCAGATCGAACATTAGCAATTTTTTTACCAAGGAAGACAAGAAATTTGCGCGACATTTATAATGAGGACACAACAAATTCATTTTATGTTTTTGCTTTGTTTTCGAAAATAAATGATCCATTAACTTTTGAAGAACCTGTCAGAGATGATGTATGGGCACAAACCATGGATGAAGAAATTAGATGCATATAGAAAAATTAGACATGGAAGTTGGTAGATGTACCTGAAGACAAACATGTTATAAGTTTCAAGTGGATTTATAAAACCAAGAAAGATGCAAAAGGAAATGTGCAGAAGCACAAGGCAAGGTTAGTTGCAAGAGGTTTTACACAACAACCTGGAATTGATTTCAATGAAACATTTCCACCAATTGCGCGCATGGACAGAGTCATAACTGTGTTATCCATTGACGTGGAGTACAAGAGTCCAGCTTATCATATGGATGTAAAGTCAACATTTTTGAATGAAAACTTGGAAGAAGAAGTGTATGTGGAACAAACACAAGGTTATGAGGTTCGAGGACAAGAAGACAAAGTGTACATATTGAAGAAAACATTGTATGGATTAAAACAACCTCCCATAGTTTGGTACATCTGCATAGATTCTTATCTCACATAGAATGGATTTTAGAGAAGTGAAAATGAGTCAACTTTGTACATCAAAGCAAATCAATAAGGTAATATGTTAATTGTTTGTTTATATGTGGATGATTTGATTTTTACAGGTGATTTTGGTATAGAAGAATTCAAGTTAGTCATGAAGGATGAAGTTGAAATAACTGATTTGGGGCTAATGAGAATGTTTTTGAGAATACAAGTTCACCAGTCCAAAACTAGTATGTTTATCTCAAAGTCTAAGTATTTGCATGAAATTTTGGAAAGAGTCAATATAATAAATTCAAAATCAGCCCCAACATCTGTCATAACATGATTGAAGTTAATAAATGAAGATAAAGGGTCCAAGGTGGATCCCACAATGTTTAAAAGACTGGTAGGAATTCTTATGTATCACACAACAACAAGACCTAATATTATGTATGGAGTGAATCTAATCTCAAGGTTCATGGAAACTCCAAAATAATCACATTGGAAGGAAGGAAAGAGAATTTTGAGACATGTGAATGGAACAATAGATTTTGACATTAAGTACTCCACTTCAGAAGATTTCAAACTGATTGGATACACTGACAATGATTGTGGACGCAACATAGATGATAGGAAAAGTACCTCTGGGTACACATTTCATTTGGGAACATGTATGGTATCATGGGCATCAAGGAAGAAACCCATAGTGACTCTTTCTTCAACATAAATAGAGTACGTCACAACTACAAGCACAACTTGTCAAGCAGTTTGGATGAGAAAAATGTTAAAATATTTGTTATAGGAACAACATGAACCAAAAAAAATAAATTGTGACAATAATTCAGTCATGATGTTATCAAAGAATCATTTGTTTCACAAGAAAACCAAGCATATTGATACAAGGTATCATTTCATTAGAGAATTGGTGAATAAAAAATAGATATGTTTAGAGTTTTGCAGGTCAAAAGAACAATTCACAGACATTTTCAAAAAGGCTCTGGCAAGAGATGCATTTCAACATCTGAGCAGTAGTCTGGGAATTCGCACAGTAACATATGAGTGACAGTAAAATTGTAAACTAAATTTTTGATGTAATTTTGTTTTTTAATCCCACCTACTTATAATTAAGGGGGAGTGTTGGAAATTGTAATTACACTTATAATTAAGGGGGAGTGTTGGAAATTGTAATTACAAGTCGGTGAGATATTTACACCTTCGCTGATTTTTCTGTCAGTCATGCTCTCAGCCAGTCAAATTGTTAGTGACATTCGGACAGTATGCAAGTGCAAAGTCGCACGTTTACTCAAAATTCAGTCGACAAGAAGGAGAGATATAAATGGAGCCAATTTCTATATTCTTAAATTAAATTAAGTGGTTGAAGAGTTAGTCATAGTTATGGTAGTGTTTAATTTTGAGTCAGTCTTAGTTTTTGTAGGAAGTCTCAACTAGAGTCTATATAAGTTGGAGTTGTGTAGTTAGTCAGATGATGAACTATGTAGAGAAGAAAAGAGAGGTAGAGAAGAACAACCGAGAACCAAAAATAATTGAGGAGTGTAAGAAGTCTAAGTCTGTAAATTCAGTAGAAGAATTCATTGGAGCCAAAGCTCATCTCTGTCATTGTATTTTATATTCGCACACAGCGACGAAGTTTATTAATATCAAGATTTTTGTGTATTGACAAGTTTCTATCTTATTTCTGAGTTTATGTGATAATCACAACATTGTGTTATTCTGCATTTATAAATCATTTCATTAAGTGTGTGTATTAACAGCGCGCAACAAACTGAGCAGTATGCTCACTGCGTAGTGGTTTTGTGAACACTATCGAGTAGCTTGTTTGGTCTGCAATATTTTAAACTGCGTTGCATAGAGTAGACTGTGCACACCATCGACCCATTGTAATCGATCCCAAGATTTACTATACTTGACTCCCATCACGTCATTGTTTGAAACAATTTCTCCATTCTGTAGTTAAATTAAATTACCCATGAAGTCGAAGTAGAATATTATATAAAGCAATTTCCCATATCTAATTTTCTTATTCGTGGTAGTGATTATTGTTATTGCATGTAAACTATATCAACAATGTGGATTGGAGATGTATATCATGGCTTTTGTTCAGCTATAAATATGAGTATGAGTGAAAACAAAGTAGATTATGAAACCTCCAGTGTTATGAAAGTTAAGTACTTGGTAGTGCATAGAGGAGGAGTGGAGAAGCTCTAGTCCTTGCTCTGCATTGAAAATTTGTAGATGGAAAATGGAAGGGTGGGTTGTTTTTCACTAAGGTTTTTAATTTGTTTATCAATGGGAAATATAATTAAGATATTGAAACCCTATATACCAACGATATCCTTGCAATGTAGATTTTTAAATCTTTGTTGTTCCGAAAGTAAAGTACTTGAGAGTGCATGGAGGAGAGGAGGAGCTTCAGTCCTTGCTCTGCA
The DNA here is from genome assembly GCA_900067695.1 of Picea abies. Taxonomy (NCBI): domain Eukaryota; kingdom Viridiplantae; phylum Streptophyta; class Pinopsida; order Pinales; family Pinaceae; genus Picea; species Picea abies. The sequence continues at coordinate 7,333 of CBVK0101921369.1, forward strand.
TCAACAATTTGTGGATAGAAAAGGGAAGGGTGGGATGTTTTGGACTAAGGTTTTTAATTTTATTATCAATGGGGAAGCTAATTGAGAAATTAAAACCCCATATATGAATGATATCCCTCGAGTTTGGATGTGGGTATGAATGTTATCACTACATTTTATCTTAATAGAGGGATGAATCACTTTTTGTAATTAGAAATATTGGGTGAATTAAAAATGTTTATTCCTACAGTGATAAAAAATAAATTGAAACCCATCTTCATAAAACTGTAGCTAAACAAGTAACATCGATACACAAAATTGAGATAAATCTATTTAACAAATAACGCTTATGTCCAGAGTTTGATCCCATAACTACAGTGGATCTACATCATCTACAACAGTGTTGTGTCTTATAAATTGGAATCTAAATCTTCATGACATCCTGTAATGAGGGTTAAGAGGTTAGTATATTTATACTAAGAACAACTTAACAGATTATCAAACCTTAAAACCATCACATATGGCATTTCAACAATGAAAGTAACAACCACAAGGCTATGAGGTTCCAGGACAAGAAGACAAAGTATACATATTGAACAAGGCATTGTATGGGTTAAATCAAGCTCCTAGAGATTGGTACAGTCGCATAGATACCTACCTCACATAGAATGGATTTCAGAGAAGTAACAGTATGGATATTATACATATGAATGCAGGAAGAGATAGTATAATCAGAACAAGCAAGGTCAAGATCAGTCAAACAATGCAAATAGTCCCTCTAGTTCTATTTTTATGGCGTGCGTTGAGGCAATGTCTATAGCCCCACCAGTTGATTGCATTGTTGCTCAAGAAATTCCATGCGATATATGGTATCTAGATTCAGGGTACAATAATCACATGACAGGAAATTTAGAGTTGTTTTCTAGTTTAGATAAGTTAATCCAAACCAAAGTTACACTTGGAACATATATCCAATTCATTGTATTAGGAAAAGGAAGTATAAACAATTTAACTAAGTATGGAGAGAAAAAGGTTATGCCTGATGTATATTATGATTATGGTTTAAAGCATAATTTGATGAGAACAGGACAATGGTTACAAAAAAGATACATAATCTATATGGAAGACAATCATCGTGTGATTATGGATAGATATCCAAGAAATCCTTTTATTGCAAGAATTCAGATGACAAGTAACAAAATGTTTCCATTGACATTAAAGCCAACCAAGAAGAAAAATACAATGCAATCTATTGGTAAAGCAAAAGATGCGCAGTTAAACACTGCATTTACAGCAAAAAGTGTGCGTATTTCCAATGAAGAAAATAGTGTGTGCGATATCAAGAAAGGAGAAAGTGGCACAAAGATGCAGGTAACATTTCAATCTAAAGTACAAAATGATTCCTGGCTATGGAATTTATGACATTCATTGATGATTTCTCAAGAAAGACATGGATTTATTTACTAAAACATAAATTTGATGCATCGGGTTGTTTTCAGCAGTTTAAATCACTTGTGGAGAAGAAAAACAGTTATTACATCAAGGTTCTAAGCACTGACAGAGGAGGAGAATATATTTTAAGAGAATTTCAAAATTTTTGTAAAGTTTATGGCATCTACAAGCAATTTACCGCGTGGTATACACCACAACAGAACGATGTCACAGAAAGAAAGAATAGGACCATCATGGAAATGGCACGCAGTATGTTGGCAACCAAACATTTGTCAAATGAGTACTGGGTTGAAGCAGTAGCAATTGCAGTATACATCATGAACAGATGTCCGACAAAAAGTGTGAAGAACAGAGTTGCTCAAGAAGCCTGGACATGTATGAAGCACAATACAAATACAAATTCACAAGTTTACACAAACTCAGTTTAGTCACTCGGAAAAAAGAGGTGTTATTTAATGAAGCCGATCTTAATCTTTCTCGAGTCCATTTAATTAGATAGAAGTCAATTGTATTTATTGACGTCTTTATTGTTGAGTCATTTTTGCTTCTACATAAAGTCTTGGTCTTATCTATATATGCCCAAGTTTGTAAGAAGTCGATATGCAAAGAGCGATAGACACATAGCACAGAAGCAACAACAGTAGTTGAAGGTAGTCGAAAAGTCTGAGAGCACAAGCTCTGTGTGTGTTTGTAAGTTGCAGAAGTCATTGGAGCCGAAGCTGTATTTTGTATTAGCGCACAACACCGAAGTTTATTATATATCAAATATTTTGTGTGTTATCAAATTCATGTGTATTTCTGAGCTTTTGTTGTGTTTATGAGTTCATGTGTTAAAGATTATCACAGTGTCAATAAATAGTTCATTAAGTGTTTTATCACAGCGTGTAGTAAATTGTGCAATCTGCGCCGTAGAGTTCAGTCACTAAGTTTTATGACGCACGGTATTTGAAAATGTGTTGCACAGAGTAAGTGTGCGCATTGTGGATCCGAGAGATTCTACTAAAATGTATCAACCACCATAAGTTCCTGCTAAAATAAATACATACATGACCAAAGTATCGTGATTTGGCTGAATTCTATTGTTTGTTGTTCAATAAATTCTAAATTTAGAGACAGTAATTGTCTTAAAACGTTTGACAATGAGAACATTAGTTCAACCCATAAAATAACGAATTCAGTCTGGCATAATCTACTGAAAAGTATGCAGATTTTCAATACTGTTTTAACTTGCAAAATTCCAATTGCCCAATGCATGAAAATTGTGATATATACTTTTAAACTGAAAAAGGAGGGAGGGCACGCGCAAGGAGCGTACCGACCTTGTGGCTGATAGCACTGTCATCACTCCAGAGATGGAAAGCGTGCTGACCTTGCGGCTGATAGCTCTGTCATCACTCCACTGAGATTACATTCTAAAGGTCCGACGTCACGATTGACATCATTGTGGGAACAAGACATCATTTGTGGTTTGATACATACGCCCTCTCCAACGAGTCCAAGTATGTAAATTGCGAAGTTTCGTGTTCAAGTTGACCTGGCAATTATTATAAAATGTGGTAGGTTGAATTGAAACATCATTGACATGAATTGCAACCTTTGTTGTTTTATGCGTTGCATTCACATAATTCCCTGTAGTATAGATCCATATCAGAATTATTAAAAAAATATGAATTAAAATTCATATCAGAATTATTACATAAAATATGGACTAAAAGGGTTTATTTTTTTTAATGAAAAAAATTATATTTTTATTAATACAACAAAAATATATAATCAAATGTATATGATATTTCTAAGTGTTATGATTTCCTTTACATGACATTTCTATATCTAATCCATCATCACAAAAGACTGAAGTTTGTTTTTGCTCAATTACATCTACAGATTTTTTTAGAAAAACAAAAATGATTCATAATACAATAACCATTCATGTAATGGTATGTGAAAGTCTATCTATTTATAAAATCTCAAATATAGCATTGAAAAGACTATATTTCGCACTATTTCCGTTATGGGTTCATATAGCATTGAAAAGACTATATTTCGCACTATTTCCGTTATGGGTTAGTGTAATAATTTAGGTTCCTTGGTCCCGTACAAATTTAGCTTTTGAGAGTATATTTACAATAGTGTTCATGTTGCTATAAATATGAGAGAGATGTATATGTGAAAAATGTAGGTAGGTTGAGAAAATCATCATAAAAGGGTGGTAATGTAAATTTCATGAAAGTAATTTCTTCATGCATCCAATGGATAACCAACATTGAGTCTCAAAAAAATTGTAATTGGGTTACACCACATTCTTGTGCTAGTTTTAGGACCAACTTTAAAGCCATCATTTCATAAATCTATTGGTTTCTTCACCAATTCCACCTTTAAAGGAAACACTATTCTCTGAAGAAAGATATAGTATTCCTCATGAACCTCCCTTAGAAGGGTTCCCTTGTGGAGCACTATCAAAAAAAGGCCATGGAATATTATTATTTATTGGCACTTCACCTTGCTTACGAGGGACAACTTTTTCCTACACAGATGGATAGGCATTTAAGATATTTATGGCATGAACATCACATTTAGGGAGGGGTGTCTCTTTGTCTTCAGACAACTTCAGATTTTTGGCAAGCCCTACTCCCCAAACTATGTTGAGATGAAGTGCTCTGATCTTGGACGCCTCATTTTTGTTGCACCAAGTTTTGAAGGCCTCTTCGAGACATCCTCCTTCCCATAAATTAGCAATCCCTATTAAATTTTCCACCTATTTCCATACCTCTTTGGTGTATGGTAATTCCAACACGAGGTGAGCAATAGTTTCTTCTTCTTTATCGCATTGACAAAACCATCTTGGACCTATAAAATTTATCTCTTGGAGAACATCCCATGTGGAAGCCTTATTCTGTAAATGCATCCACATAAAGATCTTATTTTTAGTTGGGAATTTTAAATTCCATATAATTTTCCACCGCCAAATCTAATGGTATTATATTCCTTATTCTGCGAGTTCTGTGTAGCCTAATCTAGGAACATACGCTCCAACAGGATTCAATAAACATATCAGTTGGTCCTCTTTTTCCTTGAGTTTGACATTGCTAACTGTTTAGCATACTAACACTCTGAAAAGATGTGTTTTAGAGTCTTAAATTGTTGAAAATTACAAAAAAAAACCCTAAAAAATTCCACTATTGGCTAGCTTGGCCTTGGATAGAACCACATGATAAATCGCCATCGACGCAAAAAATATCAAGTCAAAAGAAAGCCAATATGACCAAACACTATGCATCCAATGCATCCTTCTTTCCTATGAATCGCTAGATATCTAGTGAGCATTTAGAAATGGGGATAATAGATGCCTCTAATGAGGTATAGAATATGGGCGACGAGACAATGCATCCTTCTTTCCTATGAATCGCTAGATATCTAGTGAGCATTTAGAAATGGGGATAATAGATGCCTCTAATGAGGTATAGAATATGGGCGACGAGACTTATACCATTGAAGTGGTTTTAACTAAAACACCAACTACAATCTCTCTGAAAATGCTTAGACATTCCAACATTCAATTTATACAACTCAACCTCTAGTATACGCCATCATAGCTCCTTAATTGAAGAATGATTGGAAATAGGGATACCATACACTTGAGCAAGGGCACACCACTTCTGCCAAGAACATGAGACTGCATCCCACAAATCACCGTTGAGAAACATGCCATTCCTACTTAATTTATGAGACAAAAAATGGGGCATATCTACCACGCATAAATCCTAAAACCTTGAACTCCAAATGAGATGGAAATCTAAATCCTAACTACCCCTACTTCCTTTTCATTTCCAATAAACCAAACTAGCAACCACCTTCCAGGGAATCCAAATGATTTGAAAGATGAAGAATCCAGACATCTGAAAGAGATGAAGAGACAAGTTGATATTGCATAGTGTGAAAAAGCCCCAAACTCTACCTAAATGTTGGGTTAAAAGCACATGATGACAAAATAAAATATGCGAATTAGGAGTTGAACTCTCTAGACATCACACCAACCACTTGCTTATTAAAATACTCCCTTAATTGGAAACATCTATTTAACCAAAATCCCCCTTATCCCTAATCATGATGAAAACATCATGTTATATTAAGGAAAGCTCTCGATATCCACCATAATTAGACCACATATAAGCTCTCAAAATCTACTCATGTTGTAAAACTAAACCTAATTGAAAAACCAACAAAACACAAGACACCTCCTAAAGAATGCAACCAACCAACAACATTTAATTTACCTACAAATGAAAGGTTATTGTGATTCCAAATATAAAACTTACTTTGCAACTTTTGCAAACACCAATCACACATATCCACTTAAAATAACTCAACTCCAAAAGGAATCCCTAAATATCATGTAATAACCCGATACCAAATATAAAACAAAGTACCGAAAATTTTATTAAATTTTAAAAGTATGCATGAACAAATATAAAAAAAAATGTATTACTTGTATTTATATCTCATAAAAATACATTTAAAATGAAAAAAATGTTACTTTAACCAATTTTATCATGCATATGGTTTTGAATATTTTTATCATGCATATGGTTTTTAATCTCGAATCATTACAAGCATTCTATATCCTTGATCATTGTACATGGATTTCTACATTTTAAGTAGAAATAAAGCAAAGCAATGATAGTTAGATATTTAAAATAGGGACATGTAACATAATTTTAAATTTATATTTACACCATACATCGTGAAAATAAATGTATAATATAATAAAATAATAATAATAATTAATATAGTTTTTTTAATAAGTAATAATTAAAAATATATATATTATTATTTCATTACTAATGACAATTCAATGAACTATTCTTATTAGTCCTTGCCCTTCAGGATACCGTGACTAATAGTAATCAATTTTTACGTGTTGCATTAATATGGCATGGAAACCAAGTAATTAAACCAAAGTTTTAAGAGTTAAATGCACATTTGAAAGTAGCATTTGGTTTTTAGGTCAAAGTTTTAACTTTGAAGCTTTATTTGGCCTCCTCCCAAGGCAGACCCTAACCATATATTACCTTAAAATCACTTTCAAATGCATATTTGATGAGTAACGTTAACAAATAGTCTTTGATATGATACTACCTTACATGGAATAAAGACTACAAGCTATTGATCTGAGCTCATTCTACTGTATTAGTCTAAAGTAGTCATACTTAATGGATGTAATATGAGTGTGTACCATTGAATTTGATTGAATATAAGAGTTAATACGAGTCTATACTTGTCACTATGATAGCAATATCTCCATATCATATTGGTGTTAATTATACCAAATACACGGATTTGATTGAGTTAGATCTGTGAGCTTATAGTATTGAATACGAAGAATAACACCAAGTAATGATGATTATTGATATAACATTGATTAGGGGAAAGAGTATTGTTTCAACCCTTATAATAGCTAAGAGTTAAGTTAGTACCTTCTTAGTACTATGATATTATGTAAATACCATGGATGTAATACTAGTACTAATAGTAATAACGATGATAGAACTGGTAGGATAAGTAGAGTATACAACATAACATTGTGATATTGATATACAAGCTTCACCTGTTTGATTACATTGGTCTAATATAACTAATAGCTTACATATTACAGGTATATTGATTCCATTAGTACTTATGATCACATTCAGGGATAATCATGACATATACCATTTCTTTGATGCTTGTTCTGATCATATTCATAGTATATACATTTAGGAAATGACATAATTGATAAACAATAATAACATGATTACTAGATTAGTGATGATGAGACTCATTGACATTACATTAACTTTACTATTACCTTATTATTTCATTACTAATGATAATGCAATGAACTATTCTTATTAGTCCCTGCCCTTCAGGCTACAGGGACTAATAGTAATCAATTTTTCTGTGTTGCATTAATATGGCACGGAAACCAAGTAATTAAACCAAATTTTTAAAAGTTAAATGCACATTTTAAAGTAGCATTTGGTTTTTAGGCCAAATTTTTAACTTTGAAGCCTTATTTGGCCTC
>CBVK0101921382.1:0-10965 GCA_900067695.1 Picea abies
AGGTTACCTTTGTGTATTTCCTCTTTTCAACCTCTAGGAAATTTACAGAGTGATAACAACAGTGAAGGTGTATACTCCTGGGGTGGGACAAGCATGTGGGGAATGAGAGTCTGTGAGTAGTGGGCATAAGTGGTTCATGGGAAAGAATCCTTCCTCATAAACGGTGTGTCTTCCTGTGACCTTGCCTAGCCTAAGATTCCCTTGCCCGGAGGAGCTTAGTCCCAGCTCAAGGGTGACCTACTGCTGAGAGTGATGAGTAGCACGGTCTAAGGCTGTGAGGTTCATGGAAGGTCTGCACGCAGTTGGTGGTGTTACGATAGTTTAAAAGATAAGTATTAAAATTGTACTTGATTTATATGTGATGTGTGACTGTGTCTTGAGATCTTATCATGTATTATGTTGCAAGTTTGAATTGTTGTTAATTCTATTTAAGTCTGTATGACAACAGTAACTCTATGTTAAATGTGTTAATGTGATTTAATGCATATTATATATAAGTGCATATTCCGCAGTAGTGGCATTGCCCGACCTGTGGGTGGTTGGGGATGTTACACCCACCCTCATATATAGTATGGTGGGGGTGGGGGAATTAATAGAGGAATGTATAATACATTCCTTTATTAATTCCCTACATTCCTCTATTAATTCCCTCACCTCCACCCTCACCCTCATATATAGTATACATTCCTCTATTAATTTCCCCACCCCCACCTTGAAATACATTCCTCTATTAATTTCCACACCCCCACCCTCACCCTCACCCTCACCCTCATATATATATTATATATGAGGGTAGGGGTGGGGGAATTAATAGAGGAATGTATTTTATATTCCTCTATTAATTCACCCACCCTCACATATATGCTATATATGAGGGTGGGGGTGAGGGAATTAATAGAGGAATGTATTACTCCTTCCCTTCAAAGGGTTGCTCGACCTCCTGGTCTTGGATCGTTCAAAACACTGAGTCAGAGCGACTCTTCGGGTCCATGCGGGTACCCAATACTACTATGCACACACACATGCATGCGCCCCTTTTCCTCAAGTGGCCATGGTTATAACCATTGGCCTATTCCTTCGTGAATCGGGCTTTGAGGACATCTCGAACTCCTCCTTCAACTTTTCCCGAATTGTTTTTCTCCGAATCTCCGGGCTTCCACCACGCATCTCCTAAGATCCGTCGACCCCACTATGGTTCAGATTTCACGGCTTCAAAAAACTCTAGCACTCTCGTCCATGAACCTTCCAGATTCTCAATTTTCGAATTCCTTAATCCACTGCCACATACTCTTCTTAGATCAACGATTGAGATCAAATCACGATTTCGGACTTCGCAGCCCTACACTTATGCTCCTTCCAGATTTCCCGAACCACAAAGTGCCGAAACACCTTATGACTATCCTTCGCGTAGCTCTCCCAGATCTGATAATTTGGAATCGTTCATCTCTCTCCGGAAAGAACCTCATCCACTGACTTTGATGTAAAATTCAGAGACTTTCCTCCTTGAAGATATTTCGTCGCTCTCCCTTTTGAGCTTCACTTCTTCGACTTTCTTTTGTTCCTCTGAACACTATCTTCGACACTTAGTCGAAATCTCGACCTACGCACACCTTGCAATGGGTCTCTCCCACACTCAACTCCTTCTGAGCTTTTGAGTTCGAGAACTCTGTCACGCACTCCTTGCAGACGTCGATGCACTCCTTGCATACATAAGTTTCAAGTTACCTCTTTTGAGCTTACGAGTCGAAACTGACTCAGTCACGCACTACTTGCGGACGTTATGCACTCCTTGCACTTGCTCAAAGAAGAGAAACAATTGAAACTTATTCACCTTTCACAATGACTCATACATTCATCCCTGCAAATGCATTCATGGGCACAAGAACAAAAAAATAACAAATAAGTGAAAACAAACAAAGGTCTACCATTCGTTCATTCATTCAGATAGACACAATAATAACACACATTTGAGACAATACTTCTCTGCTATATTCATTCAACTGATCTTCATATACATTCATATACTTCTTCTCTACATCTCCCAGTTCTTGATTACAATGACAATCTACACATTAGATTCGATAGCTTCTCAACAACCTCTACTTGGCAACAATACAAATATTTATACAAAGGGGTGCACTTCGAGCCTTTCCCTCCAACTACTCTACGTTATCCTATCGAAATTAAAGGCTTTCAACTACTTAACATTTATTACAATAAATATCAAGTCAGACAGATAAGACCAGATGCTCCAGATCTGTACTACGATCCTTCACATTAAAACAAATATATATCTCCCTATCGATCTTACGCGATGGCTCAACCTCCGACCATTAAAGATGTTCATAACTCAAAAAGCTTTGTTAGATATTACATTAATACACTATCTTTGAAATTCAAAATGTTTCAAAATATGCGCTAGTGCGCCCAGCTATCTCTCGCTTGTGCTTTGCTGGCGATGCTCTTGCATCATCTTCCTCTGGCTGAAAAATTCATGGACTCTTGTCCATGAGCTCCTGCATCGATTTTCCATGCTTCTAGATGTCTGCTTCACCAACCCAACTAGCATCTTCTATTGGTCGTCCTTTCCACTTTACCAAATACTCAAAATACGTTTTCCTTTTGGTTTTCTTACCAATTCGTTGGTCTATGATCTTTTCCATCTGCAACTTCTCTGCTACAGGCATATGTTTCTCCCACTGGATCCTCCTTTGATTTTTGGATCTTTCGACTCCATCCCCCCTGTACAGATATAGGTCTGCAATGTTGAATATGGGCGATATACCCACATCCTCTAGCAACTCTAATTCATAAGAATTCTTCCCAAATCTTCTCAAGATTTTACATGGCTCTATCTTTTTTAACTTCAACTTATTATATGTTCCCCTCGGGAACCTTTCCTTCCTCAGATGTGCTAGAACTTGATCTCCAACTTCAAATTCAAGCTTTCTCATGTGTTGATCAACTCTGTGCTTATATTCATTGTTGCTCTTCTTCAACTATTCCTTGATCTGATAATGAAGTTCCTGCATTTCTGCAGTGAAGTCTTCGGCTCCTCAATCCTAAAATCGCCTTGCTTCAGATCCCTTAACTCCGACACTCATCTCGGATTCATCCCATACACGATTTGAAATGGAATTTTCCCAGTGCTTCTGTTCACTGAGTTATTGTACGCAAACTCTGCTTGTGCTAGAATTTGATCCCACTGACTATGGCGCCCAGTGACCAAACTCCTCAAGAAATATCATAAGCTTCTATTTACCACTTCGGTCTTTCCATCTGTCTGTGGATGATATGCAGAACTAAAAGATAGTTTTGTCCCTAACTTTTTCCACAACGTTCTCCAAAAATGACCAACAAATTTGGTATCCATGTCTGAAACTATACTCCTGGGCAATCCATGGAGTCTCACAACCTCTCTGAAAAACAAATTTGCAACATGCATTGCATCACTAGTCTTCTGGCATGGGATAAAGTGTGCCATCTTCGAAAATCTGTCCACCACCACAAATACAGAATCACTTCATGTTTGTGTCCTCGACAATCCCAACACAAAATCCATGCTTATTGCATCCCAAGGCCTCTCTGGGATAGGCAATGGCTGATACAACCCAGTGTTCTGCTTCTTCCCCTTGGCATACTGACAAATCTTACAATTGTTCACAAACCTCTTTACCTTTGCTCTCATACCTGGCCAATAATATGAACCATTTAGTTGGGAAAATGTTTTGTCGTGGTCGAAATGTCCGGCTAGACCTTCGCTATGCTTTTCCTTCAACAAATTCTCCCTCATCGAACATCTTGGTATGCACAACTGACATCCCTTGAACAACAACCCATCCTAAATCAGATATTCGTCCCACTGGCTTCTATCTCTGAGTACATAATTCACACATGCTTCATATGCCTCTCCGAAATCTCGATCATTATGGTATATTTCCTTAAGGTGATCAAACCCCAAGGTTTCGACCTGAAATTCCTACAGAATCAAAATTCTTCTGCTCAATACATTAGCAACCTTGTTAGCATTACCATAAATGTGTTTAATGACAAAAGTGAAATTTTGCATAAAATCCATCCACTTATCATGTCTCTAGTTTAATTTCTCCTTTCTGGTTATGAATTGTAGAGCTTGGTTGTCGCTATACAAAACAAACTCCTTCAGTACAAGATAATGCCTCCACTTCCTCAAGGCTTGAATTATGGCATAGAACTCTTTGTCATATGTGGAGTACTTATTTTTAGCTTCATTCAACTTCTCACTGAAATATGCAATGGGAATGTTGTCTTGACTTAAGACCGCTCCAATTGCAACTCCACTCGCATCACATCTCACTTGAAATGTCTTCCCGAAATTCGACAATACCAGAATCAATTGTTATGTTATCTTCTCCTTCAATATATTGAAGCTCCTCTCAGCCTCTTCTGTCCATTTGAAAGACTTGTGTCTTTTCTTCACTGTATCCATCATTTGAGCACTAATCCCACTAAAATTTCTAATGAACTTTCGATAAAAACTCGCTAATCCATGGAAGATCCTCACCTCAAAGATATTCTTTGGAGACGCCCATTCTCTAATTGCTTTCACCTTTTCGGGATCCATCTTCATTTCGTTTGAAGAAATCACAAAACCCAAATATATGAGTTATGTTTTCATGAAAGAGGACTTTTTCAAATTAATCAATAGCTTGTCTTGCTGCAACCTCCTCATTACCAATGTTAAATGCCTCAAGTGCTCCTCCTTACTCTTGCTAAATACCAGTATGTCATCTAGATATACAATCACAAATTTACCAATGAAATCTTTTAATACTTCATTCATCAGCCTCATAAAAGTACTCGAGGCGTTTGTTAAGCCGAAATGCATAACAAGTCATTCATACAACCCCTCATTCGTCTTGAATGTTGTTTTCCACTCATCACCTTCCCTCATTCTTATCCGGTGATGTCCACTTTTCAAATCTATGTTTGAAAAATAGTTAGCTCCGCTTAGGCAATCCATCAAGTCATCCATCCTCGACAACATAAATCTGTACCTGATGGTGATCTTGTTTATGGCCCTTGAGTCTGTACACATTCTCCATCCACCATCATTCTTTGGGCTCAATACAGTTGGCACTACACATGGAATCAAGATTTCTCTAACCAATCCTTTATCTAATAGATCCCAAACCTGTCTTTTCACCTTCTCATTCTCCTGAGGTGTCAACCTGTATGCTGCTTTGTTCGGCAGGCTTGCTCCTGGTATCAAGTCAATGTGATGACTGCTACTTCTAATAGGTGGCAATGAGTTTGGCAACTCATCCACTACTATATCAACAAAGTTCTCTAACAATTCCTGAACTTCCTTAGGCAAATCTTCCATTGAAGTACTGGTAAGGATAACCCTTGGCTTCCTCAATACAACAAACTGCATCTCTTGTTCCTTCTTTACTTCGTTCAGGAGTTCCTTCCCACTCATGAGAAGTATACTCGTGATAGCTTCATACTTCACCTTCTTTTCTTCAATCGGTAGCAACATGTTTATCCTACCATTCTTTTCCAAAGTATAGGTGTTTCTTCTCCCATCATGAATGACATTCATGTCACACTGCCATGGTCTTCCCAACAAAACATGACATACATCCATGGGGATCATGTCACACATGATTTCATCCCTATATCCACCTATTTTAAATTCAACCAGGCATTGTTTAGTGACTGTTACCTGTTGACCTTTCTGCAACCATGAGACTTTGTACGACGTCGGGTGTACAGTCGTCTCTAGCTCTAGCTTTTCCACCATCTCTGTGGATACTAAGTTGTCAGTGCTCCCACTGTCAATTATCACCTTGCAAACTTTGTCCTTCATTTTGCAAGTTGTCCTGAACAAATTGTTCCTTTGCATTGGATTTTCAGTCTCTGGCTCTTGCTTCAAAAGAACCTTCTTCATCATCACGGATTTCCCATCCTCTGCACCTTCTGCCTCAACATCTCGCTTCTGCGCCTCCGAAATGTGAGCTTCACCTCCTCCTTTCTTCCTCTCGAGACAATCCCATGACATGTGCCCTGTCTTTCCACAGGCATAACATCTCACTTCTCCTCCTCTGCCTCTTCCTCCTCCTCTGGGAAAAGAGTTTCTGCCACCACTCTATCTTCCTTGGGAACTTCCTCCTCTCTCAGAGCGACTATGTGGTTTCTCCGCCTCATCCTTGGATTTTTGTGCTTTCTTCTGGGCAACTCCTTTGCCTATGTTCAAGTTTCGACCTCTATTTTGTTGAATTTGCTTCCTGGCCAACTTCTCTTATGCTTTTAACGCAATTTGATACACATCCTCCACTGTTCTGACTATTTCCATGTTGATTTCGTCCTGAATATCATATCTCAGGCCGTTGATGTAACTGACAACTTTCTCCTCATCTCTCTCTTTCTATGTCCAGCCCTAATGTTCAATATGTAGAACTCTTCTATGTACTCCTTCACAATCATCCCTTTCTGCCTCAGGTTCTGCATCGTCCTGAACAAATTTATCTGGTAATCCTTGGGCATGAATTTCTCCTTTAGCTTGGCTATCATTCGATCCCAACTCTCAATCTTCTGTTTACCTTTGCTTCTTCTGTCGGCTTGCAGTTCATCCCACCACAGCGTTGTATGTCCTTTCAACCTAGTGATGACATGTCTCACCTTCTTCTCCTCCTCGACATCTTCATAGTCGAAATACTTGTCCATTTCTCATATCCAATCAAGCAATTCCTCCGTGTCTAAGTTACCTTCATACATTGGGACGTCGATCTTCGCTCTGGCTTCCAACTTGACAACCACTCTCAATAAGCGTTCTTTCGCAGCATCCTCAGTGACAACTTCTTCGACCTCTACTTCTTCATTTTCTGCCTCGCTGACATCTCCAGCATCAGGCGCTCTCTGTTGTGTCGTTTCCATGGCATCCAGCCTCACACGCAGTTCCCTCATCTCCCTTTCCATAGCTCTATTGGTTACGAGTGGCTCAACACATCTTCTAGGCGGCATTGTGCTGACGCTTCTAATACCCCTTGCCGATATCAGGGGGAATTAATAGAGGAATGTATATTAATTCCCCCACCTCCACCCTCATATATAGTAATAGATGAATGTATAATACATTTCTCTATTAATTCCCGCACCCCCACCCTCATATATAGTATATTTATGAGGGTATATACATTCCTCTATTATCACCCTCACCCTCACCCTCACCCTCATATATATGTATTATACATTCCTCTATTAATTTGTAATGACCGTATTAATTTAAGTCTATTAATTTCATAAACTGAAACAATAACTTCTACTTGATTGCAGAAAACTCAGTAATTTCTTTTAATTCAGCACATACACATGTTAAATTAATCAATGAACAACAATTTCATAGCAGAATAAAAATTACTTAACAGAATAATACAAATTTACCTCTTCCTGATGCTAATTTCTTCGTTGACCCGGTTGTCCAGCCCGCTGCTTTGCTGCTGCCTGATGCACTGACCAACTCTACCCAAACCGTGTTTCCTCCCTGCCAGCTAGGAGCAGCCTGTCCGACTTCCTAGCTCCAGGATACCGTAAGGCTATCCTGGCCCCCGTGCCCAAAACCCCCAACAAACTGGTGCCCCCCGTAATGATCCTCCTAGACTGTAGAACTCCAACTCAGAACCAGAAAATCCAAAACCCCCGAATCCAAAACTCTCCCCCTCTCCAAAATGCTTCCTCCTCCCAATGATGCCCCCTTCCGTAAGACTCCTCCCGTCATATTCCTCCTTCATCGACCCTTTCCTCCTCATAAATTTCCTTATCCATACATTCATTATCTTATCCACATAGTTAATGCTTTATTCTATTATTAATGCTCCTTATCCTTATTTATTAATGCTTCTTATCCCCTAGTATACGTAGATCATTTAATTAAACAATATAATTTATTAACCCTCTTAAATTTATTACCCTGTTCATTCAATGCGATAGGTAATTAATTAATTAATCAATTAATCAAAATTATAACCATTAATTAATTAATTAATATTTAATTAATATCATTATACCAATCTTTGTTTAGTTAATAACATGTTAGGAAAAATTAATTACCTAATAAATTTATACTTAATAATCCTTCAGCATATATTCAACTAGGGTTGTTACATAATTCCCCGACACGCACCCTCATATATATACTATATGTGAGAGTGGGAGTGGGGGAATTAATAGAGGAATGTATTATACATTCCTCTATTAATTCATTCCCGCACACCAACCCCCACCCTATATGAGAGTGGGGGAATTAATATACAAATGTTATAGGGTGGGGGAATTAATAGAGGAATGTGTTCACCCTATATGAGGGTGAGGGAATTAATAGAGGAATGTAATCACCCTATATGAGGGTGGGAGAATTAATAGATGAATGTATAATATACATTCCTCTATTAATTCGCCTACCCCCACCCTCATATATAGTTGGGGGAATTAATAGAGAAATGTATATACATTCCTCTATTAACTCTCCCACCCTCACCCTCACCCTCACCCCCACCCTCACCCTCACCCTCATATATACATTCCTCTATTAATTCCTTCACCCTCATATATACATTCCTCTATTAATTCTCTCACCCCCACCCTCATATATAGTTATACATTCCTCTATTAATTCTCTCACTCCCACCTATACATTCCTTTATTAATTCGCCCACCCCCACCTTCATATATAGTTATACATTCCTCTATTAATTCCCCCACCGCCATCCTCATATATAGTATGGGGGTGGGGGAATTAATAGAGGAATGTAGGGGGGGGGAATTAATAGAGGAATGTATATTAATACATTCCCCTATTAATTTCTCCACCCCCATCCTAATACATTCCTCTATTAATTCCCCCACCCTCATATATGAGGGTTTACATTCCTCTATTAATTCTCTCACCCCCACCCTCATAACATATTCACTCTTCCTAAACTGATTATTGACTAAGATTCTGAGGGAGCTAATTAAACTGATTATTGATTAGGGTTCTTAGGGAGCTAATTATTGTTGAAGCCGACAAGGTACTTGCTTAGAGGAGGGTTGAAGAAATTGTATTCCAAAAAAATAAATACAATTTCATATTTTACTACTTTGAGACAAATTCCTATGTTTAATGGAGTCCAACTGTAAAAGTTGCAAGGCTCTCGCCAGATTTGGCGTTTTGGGCAAATGGGTAATGATTCAGAGTTGATGTTTTGCCATATTTTGCGTGTAATGAATTTGAAGGTAAGTTAATAGAGGAATTAATATAGGGTGGGGGTGGAGGAATTAATAGAGGAGATGAATGTATATTATACATTTCTCTATTAATTCCGCCACCCCGACCCCCACCCCCACTATATATGAGGGTGAAGGTGGGGGTGGAGGAATTAATAGAGATACATTCCTCTAATAATTCCCTCACCCCCACTATATATGGGGGTGGGGGTTGGAGTGGGGAAATTAATAGAGGAATGCATAATATACATTCCCCTCCTCTAATAATTCCCCCACACCCACCCTCATATTATACATTCTTCTATTAATTCCCCCAACCCCACTATATATGAAGGTGGGGGTGAGGGAATTAATAGAGGAATGTATAATATACATTCCTCTCCTCTATTAATTCCCCCATGTATATATGAAGGTGGGGGTGAGGGAATTAATAGAGGAATGTATAATATACATTCCTCTCCTCTATTAATTTCCCCACCTGGGGTGGGGAATTAATAGAGCCACTATATATGAGGGTGAGGGTGAGAGAATTAATAGAAAAATGCATAATATACATTCCTCTCCTCTATTAATTCCCCCACCTGGGGGTGGGAATTAATAGAGGAATGTATAATATACATTCCTCCCTTCTATTAATTCTCCCACCTGCACCCCCACCCCCATATATAGTTGGGGGAATTAATAGAGGAGAGGAATGTATAATATACATTCATTTATTAATTCCCCCACCCCCACTATATATGAGGGTGAGGGTGGGGGAATTATATTATACATTCCTCTCCTCTATTAATTCCCTCACCGCCACTCTCATATTATACATTCCTCTATTAATTCCCCCACCCCTACCCTCATATATTAGGGTGGGGAATTAATAGAGGAGACGAATCCCTCATATATAGGAGAATTAATAAAGTAATATACATTCCTCTATTAATTCCCCCACTCCCACCCTCATATATAGTTACATTCCTCTATTAATTCCTCCACCCCCACCCTCACCCTCACCCTCATATATACTTATACATTCCTATATTAATTCCCGCACCCCCACCCTCACTCTCATATATAGTATGGGGGTGGGGGAATTAATAGAGGAATGTATACCATGAGCGTAAGGGTGGGGGAATTAATAGAGAAATGTATATTGAGTGGGGCTAGGGAATTAATAGAAGAATATACTCTATTAATTGATAGAGGAATGTATAATAGAGGAATGTATAATGCATTCCTCTATTATAATTGGGTGGGGGTAAGGGAATTAATAGAAGATTGTACATTGGGTGGGGCTGGAGAATTATTAGAGGAATTTCCTCTATTCCTCTATTAATTCTCTCACCCCCACCTTCATAACATATTCATTCTTCCTAAAATGATTATTGACTAGGATTCTTAGGGAGATAATTACACTGGTTATTGATTAGGGTTCTTAGGGAGCTAATTATTGTTGACGCTGACAAGGTACTTGCTTAGAGGAGGGTTGAAGAAATTGTATTCCGAAAAAATAAATACAATTTCATATTTTACTACTCTCAGGGAAATTCCTATGTTTAATGGAGTAAAAGTTGCAAGGCTCTAGCTGGATTTGGAGTTGTGGGCAAATGGGTAATGATTCGCAGTTGATGTTTTGCCATATTTTGCTTGTAATGAATGTGAAGGTAAGTTCATTATGCTGAAAGGCGTACACCTATTGACCATGGACACATTTAATAAGTTTTTAGT